>JAKCOX010000204.1:0-41227 GCA_022605575.1 Laterallus jamaicensis coturniculus
GTTTATAGCAACAGGCCTATTTCCAGTGTCAAGAAGAAAGGGGGTGGGTGGTGGGGGGGAGAGGAATAGTTTTTAAATTAGATTATATTTAGTTTTTTTAGGGGAACGGGGATAAAATACATCGTCTCGTTGTGAGAAAGGTGTCAGGTGCCTAAATGGAGAAACCGTCCCACCTGTGAAGGACCCGAGTCCCCCAAATTATTTTTTTATTTAAAAAAAAAAAAAAGAAGACATCGAGGACCAAATTTCTGACGTTGTTATGGCAACAGAAAAATAGTTGGTGGCAACGTAGGGATCCAGAAAGTCCAGATTATAAGAAACCAGCAAAATAAGCAGTGTATTGTATTTGGGGGGGAAAAACCCAACCCAAATTGAACGGTGGTGGCCAAGTCTTGGACCTCCTTCACTCGGCGCGATCCCCATTTTCATCTGCCCAGCCATGCCGACGGTGCCTTAACGAAGGTGCCAGCGAGGCGTTGCGATATTTATTGCCTTTAAATACGACCCGAGTTTTCAGTTTGCTCTTTTCCTTTTCTTTTCTTTTCTTTTCTTTTCTTTTCTTTTCTTTTCTTTTCTTTTCTTTTCTTTTCTTTTCTTTTCTTTTCTTTTCTTTTCTTTTCTTTTCTTTTCTTTTCTTTTCTTTTCTTTTCTTTCTTTTCTTTCTCTCTTCTCTCTCTCTTCTCTTCTCTTCCTTCTCTTCTCTTCTCTTCTCTTCTCTTCTCTTCTCTTCTCTTCTCTTCTCTTCTCTTCTCTTCTCTTCTCTTCTCTTCTCTTCTCTTCTCTTTCTTTTCTTCTCTTTTTTCTTCTCTCTTTTCTTCCTTTCCTTTCCTTTCCTTTCCTTTCCTTTTTCCTTTCCTTTCCTTTCCTTTCCTTTCCTTTCCTTTCCTTTCCTTTCCTTTCCTTTCCTTTCCTTTCCTTTCCTTTCCTTTCCTTTCCTTTCCTTTCCTTTCCTTTCCTTTCCTTTCCTTTCCTTTCCTTTCCTTTCCTTTTCCTTTCCTTTCCTTTCCTTTCCTTTCCTTTCCTTTCCTTTCCTTTCCTTTCCTTTCCTTTCCTTTCCTTTCCTTTCCTTCCTTTCCTCTTTATTTCTTTCTTGTTTGTTTGGTTTTTGGTGTTGTTTTTGTTTGGTTTTTTTTTTTCCCGTTGACGTACTGGAAGAAGGATGTTTCCTTACGCTTTATATTTCCCCCTTCTACAGAAACTCCAACTTTATTTTGTTTTGGGTTTGTTTTGAGGGGGTTGGGTTTTTTTTTAATATTAATTTATAATTTAGTGCTGCCTTTCTGTAGCGACACGTGCTCCCATCCCTTTTTGTCCCTGCGCTCCCAACCTCGCCTGCTGCGGGACGGTCGGTAACACACACACACACCCCTCAACAACCCCAAAATACACACACCACACCCCGCCCGGTAAAACTAACCCAACGTGTACCTCTTCAACCTCTCTGAAAGTTAACATTTCGCCGCCGTTTTCATTCGGTTCTAGCTGAGGGAGCCCTGACACCGCAGCCCCGTCTAAACCCCCCTAGTTTAGAAACAGCCAAGAGATTTGGGAAGCTCGGGGGATCCCTACTGTAACCCCGCTTCAGGGACCCTTTGTACGGCAGCCGAAACGGGATGAATTTGCCAAGTCTCAGATTTCAGGGGCAGGCAAGACATTTGGGACTCGGTGGGGTTTTTGTTGCTCTGCAAAAGTTCTTTGATTTGCGAGCCTCTTTCTTGCTCTTCCTTTCTTTCCTCCTTTTTTTTCCCCCTTTCCCCTTACCTTTAATAAAGAGGAGCTGGAGTGTGACATTAAGCAATTTTACAGCATTAAGCAGCTTCGGGCTGTAAACAAAGCCAAACGAATCCGGCTTTGCTGTTTCAGTCTCAGAAGTTTGCTGGTTACTCGGTCCTAAACTGGGGGGCTCGATCCTACGGGGCGTTATTCAAGCAAAACACGGCTTGAAGTCTCGGAGAGTTGCGCCTGAGTAAGTACCCTGCAATCAGCCCCTCTGCCTGCTGGAAAGGGGAAGGGGAGGGAGGGTGAGATGGGGGGAAGGGGGGAGGAAAAGAACAAGGAAGGAAAGGAAAGGGGAAAAAAAAAAAAAGAAAAAAAAAAGAAAAAAAAAGAGGTGCTGCTTATCTCCTTTTAAAGATCTTTTCTGCGGTCGCACACTTCATCCCTAACACTTTTGATCTGCTTTGAGGTCGCCTCCCTGAGACACCGTTCTCGATGGAAAAGCTGGAGGGAATAAGAGAAATATTGTGTTTGGTTTGGTTTGGTTTTGGTTTGCTTTTATTTTTTATTTTTATTTTTTATTTTTTATTTTAAATTTTTTTTTAGTAAGGCGGAGGGGGTGTTGGTTAGAATTTTATCTAATTTTTTTTTAACCAAAAAAAAAGTCTCCTCCTCCAAATAAAACCAACCGACACCCCCCCCACCCCACCCCCTTTTATCGAAGCATCTGATTTTGATTTGATGGGATTTTCTTGTTTCGAGGGTCCCGAAAAATAAAATTAAAACATATTCTCCCCCCCCCCCCCAACGTTTCGAGCTCCAATTTTCAGCATTTTACAATGTAAGATTACTTGACATTATTTAATTGGACATGAGGGTGTAATACAGGAATTTCCGTTATGTGATGGATTAATTGTTTTCCTAATACTTTAAAGGCTGAGATCCAAACATTTTTCCATTCTATTGCAAAATTAACTGCAATAAATCTGTCAGACCCAATTATTCATTTAAAACATTCCACACTGATTAAATCTGCACATTTGCCTGCGTGCGAGGGAGGGAGGGAGGAAAGGGATGGAGGGAGGGAGAGAGAGAGAGGAGGTGTGCACGGAGGAGGGAGGAGGAGGAGGGGGGACGACGACGGACTGGTGGTGTCCAGGTTTAAACCCCTCTCCTCCTCGAAACGGCGGTGGCGGTAGAAGCGAATCCTTTAAATTTTAACCTGGGGAAACGTGGTTTAGCTAAAACAGCCTAACGAGAGGGTGAAGCATCCGTGAGGCTGATGTCCCTGAGCCTCCCTGCCGCCCCTGAGCCTCCCTGCCAGATCCGGGCAGGCAGAAGCGTCACGTTTGGACGTTTTGAGGCTGTTTGCAAAGATTATGTTCTACTTCTGGCGGGGGTGGGGATTTCCAGGGGTTTGGGGGGTTGTTTCGTTTCGTGTGTTGGGGTTGTTTTTTTTTTCTTCTTCTTGTTGTGGGGTTGTTTTGGGTTGTGTGTGTCGTCGCCCCCCCCCCCCCACACACACACACCTCCCCCCTTTAGTTTGTTGATGTTTTCAAAGTCTCTAAACAAAGTCAGATGTGTTAACAGTCTTATTAACAATGTTAAAATGGAATTAACAGCTTGTGGATACCTCAGGAGTACAATAGCGTGTCAGCCTACCCTGCCCCCTTATAAATCGCGTCCCGCTGTCTCCCTTTTGTTTCGTGCCCAATCAGCAAACTAAAGTTTTGTTGAGGCAGAAGGGGCAGTTCAAGTGTTCCTGCTCCGGCGGAGGGAGGGGCGGCGGCGGGGCTTCTCCTCCGCCCCCGCGGAGGCCCCCGCGGGAGCGGGGAGAGGGACCGACCGACACCCCCCCTCCCCAAGCCCACCCCCCCCACGGGCAGGGCTCCGCTGACCCGCCTGCCTCCCTGACCTCCGCCGTGCCGCGTTTGTCAGTTTAAAAGGCTTTGCCGAGGTTGTAGTTTACTTTTATGGGCCTTTCAGCCCGGCTACAAAAGCCTCTCTTCTTTTTTTTTCCTTCTTTTTTTGAGGGTTGTTGGTTTATTTAGGATGTAGCGCGGTTCAGGTCTCTATTAATCTTCACCCAACTTCGGGGCCGGGGGGGAGGGGGAGCTTCGCAGCTCCCCTAAAAGCTTCGTTGGCGAAACGGTGCCGCGCTCGGCCCCGGGCATCCCAACGTCGGCTGGGGGAGTAGGGTGATTTGGGGGTACTGCAGGGAGCGGTGGGTTCCCTTCTCCAAGGGGAAACTGGCCCCAACACACGCTGCTGTTTAACGCGGGTCCTGCGCTGAGGACAGGCGGCTGGTTTGCCTGTCACTGCCTCGAGCCTGCTTCCTGCAGTCCAACCCTTCAGAAGCATCACCCGGCCGGTTGCAGCGTTAACGCAGAACGAGCATTCGATGACACCTAGGTTTTATTTCTGTGTGGCTGGAATCACCCCCGGTTCATTTGCATAGAGAAAGCATGTGAAGTGCAAGGCATTCCCCATACGGAAAACCCTTAGGTGCCTTGCTTGATGGTAACCAGACTCCCAACAATCTCCAGGTATTCCCAATCCCTCCTGGCAGCGCACAGCACTACCCGGCAGACACGCACTTCAGACCCTTCTGTTGGTCAGGAAACAGCAAGACACAGGCAGGTTGCTGTTTGCTCAAGGACTGTAGAGCAGTTTCAAGCCCAAAATAGAGAAAGCCGTTCCTTTTGGGGGGCGGGGAGAGGGTGCAGGCCTAGCATGCCCCCAGGCGATCCCACACACTGCCCCAGTGGCACTCGTCCCACCCTGCTCCAGCTCCCTGGCCCCACAGCCACCCATTGGACTACTGGCTAGAGATGTGCCAGCCTACCATGATGCTCCAAAACAGGCAGCCTCCATGTCTGAAGGCAGCCACCCCGAGCAATGGTTTGGTCTCTGGGCAGCCTTTAGTTCTGTGCCCTCTCTGAAATAATTCGGCCAAGCTGGGCCCTGCTTTCCTTGTGCTCCCCGGTATCAGCTCCCGCTGTGTCCCATGTGCATCCTGCAGCCCAAGGTGCTTTGCTTTTGTTTTCCATGGAGGTAGCAGAGGGATGTTTGCTTTCCAGCGTTGGAAACACGGCTGGACCGCCTGGCCCCACTTCCCTCTGATGTGGGCACATCTCTCAAGCCCCAGGCGAAAACCCCGTCGCTCTCCCGTCCCTTCAGTTTACACAGCTGTTCTGTAAGTGGAGAAGATGATATCCAATGCAAGGCAAACTCATCAGTAGCCCACAGGCCGTGTGCCCGCTGCTGGGCATGGCTCACCCTCACCACAACATGACAATGTTTTCCCTCTCTGAGGATCGTGTCCCCAAGAAGGTGTGTGGGGATGAGGACTCAGCTCAGTTCATCGTTTTCTTACCTAACTGGCATGAAAACTCTCTCACAGGGAAACGTGTACCAGATTTGCACATGTAAAAACCAGTGTCTAGGCTTAACGGTGAAAGAATCAGAGTGATAAAGGCTAAATTATAGAGGGGTTACTTGTAGCAGACCTCACATTACCATCTTGTGAAAACATTGTATTTAATAGGCCGTATTCAAGTAATTCAGGTTATTTTAAGTGCTCTGTGCCTGTTTTTTACCCGGCAAATGTTTTACAGCACTTGAGAATTCTACAGATAGTAAGATGTTTTAATCTCATTCTGAAGCTGATTGAACTGATGATCAAATTAAAAAAAATGGTAACCAGGTGCTGGTTTATTCACAGAGAAGAAAAATTAAATGCCCACTTTCAGGAAGCCTATCCCATTTTTATACAACATCTGCTGAGAGAACAAGCATATCTTTTGTCTGGCTTCTGGGAAAGTCCTCACTAGGCGTAGTGTTTGGTGAGAAAATATGATTTTTTAATTATTTTTGTCTACAGAAAATGTGGATTGTGCCAATTATGTCAATACCTTTCATTTGTTGTCATCTTCTGGAAATGGAGCACCTCAAAGTGCCTCAGATAAGCAATTCTCCCAGGAAAGGATGCCAAGGCAAGCTCTGGTAGTTGCCCTGCATGCCCCTGTGCTGTGCTCGCCATCAACACTCCCCACCACCTTAGATAGAGCCCACCTGTCAATTACACATCCAGAGCTTCTGTGATTATTCCTGTCAATCTCAGTTATTTTGGTGGTGGATCAACAACTATGGAGGAGCCCTCCTGCAGTGGAGGAGCACTGAGTAGCAGGGCAGTCTTCGCCTACTTCCCCCGAGTGCAACCATCAGAGGTGCTGAGACCTTCCCAGTGGAGCGGCATCATTGGAACAGTGGCTGCTTGCCACTTTGCAGCTTCAGGCCCTGGCATTGGTTTTTGTTTTGCAGAGGCTTGCTCTCCTGTGCTAGTTTTCCAAATTTCCTTTAAACCTACGCGCTCATTTCTGCGATCATCTTCCTACTAGGCACCCACTGAAAGAAGATTAAGAATAATTAAATCTTCCCCTATCCCCCCACCCCCTACCCCCCTGTTCTTTATCACTTGTAGCAAATGCCTGCAAAAGATCTGTATTTCATGGAAAACACTGCAGTCTGCTCCCGGTGAGCATGTGGCAGTTTTGTATATGGAGAGATGTGGAAGTTCATTATACGTATCATCTTCTTCATGAGCTCTCATTAATGCCTGCAGAAGCTGCCTCAGTTTTCTGAAAGGTGAGCCCCACAAGCTGCTCTACAAATAATAATAACAATAACAATAACAATAACAATAATAATAATAATAATAGTAATAAAGAAAGGAAAAGGAGGAGAAGGAGAAGGAGAAGGAGAAGGAGAAGGAGAAGGAGAAGGAGAAGGAGAAGGAGAAGGAGAAGGAGAAGGAGAAGGAGAAGGAGAAGGAGAAGGAGAAGGAGAAGGAGAAGGAGAAGGAGAAGGAGAAAAAGCAAACTTAGTGCCACTGATTTAAAAGCAATTTTAAGTGGGAGAATATATTACCCCTCTGCTCATCCTTTTGGATCCGAATAATTTTCCTACACAAACGTACAGCGGAAATTGAAGCACAGAGCAGATCAGAGCTGGAGAAGTGTTCCGTTACAAATGCAGGAACCTGTACTGACATATTCCATATTACAAATGCAAAGAGACCTATTGAAAGTAAAATCAAGATACAGCAATAAAAAAGTCTTCCTGGGATTAGGCCTTGCTATAAATACCTTGGTTTGAAAGACGCTGTGACTTACGCAGTATGGTACTACCTGTTATTTAAGTAAAAACACTAGTAACTTGGAGTTCTTGGACATATTTGCTGCTGATATGTCTGGGGAGCTTTGTCCAGCTGCAGGAGGTGGGTGGGATGGGAAGGAGGACTGAGTTTAGTGAAGCATGGCTCTGCAGGAAAGGTGGTGGTCACTCAGCTGAAGCCAGGGATGGGGCAGGTTCAAACCCCTTGGCGAAGTGCCTTTGCCAAGAGCCTGGAAAAGGCCCACAGATCTCCATTGCAATCTTTCCATTGCCCTCATCTGCAGGAAAAGCCAGCATGTGATTTTGGGGCAGAAGGAGGGACCATGGCTTTGGCAGGTGTTGATTTTCTGTTTCTTCGGGTCCTATTTTTGCGTGCGCCACCTAAATCCTCTTGTGATGTTAGCCACAAACCTTAAAGCCTAGCCCCCAAGACAGCAGAACACTTCCTGTTTCAAGGGATGGGCAGGGTCAGGGTGTGTGCTGAGAGCAGAAGTTGTTGAGGATAGAAAGTCTCATCATTCCTGCAGAGTAAAAAGAGGCCCCTTGACACAGAAAGCATTGCCCAGAGCAGTTGGGGCACCAGGACGTTTGAGAACCATCCATCGTCCACATGTCCGCCTGCCTGGTGCTCAGCCAGGAGGAGGGAGGACCAAACTTTAAAACTCCTGGGGACTTTGCCAGAGTATTCCTGGGGTTCATCCCTAAACTTAAAACCCTCCCATGCTTGACCAGTGCAAGCAGTTGCATTCACATTCCGTGTTCACCGGTCGTGGATGATTTATTTGTTTACTTTTCCCGTGCCAGGCTCATTTTATTGAAGATATCCTGCAGGTTAACTAGCTGCAGGTGACTTTAGTTTGAGTGGCTTCTGCCCTCAGAGGGAGGTGCAGTGAGGTGGCCGGAGTAGGGGCAGGTCTGTTGGGAGCCAAGGAGGCAGAGCCATCCTGGGGCGAGTGATGGCTTGGAGAAGGAGGTGAGGGAGATTGTGGGTGCCAGAAAGGAGCGTTGGCCTCCTCAAGCCAACTGAAGAGCCGTATCACTTCAATTCTTTACCGGCGCTGTATTTTTATGAACACACACACTGGGAAATGCCCTCCCCAAGAGTTTGATCCATACAGGTTACACCTATCTAGAGATACCTTTTATTTTTTTCCCCACAGAGGTGGAATAATACAGCGATAATGCACATAAAGGACACAAGGAGCATTCTGAAGATGTAGCGCCTTTAATTCTAGGCGCTTTCCTCTTGCAAGGTGCTTTTTAAATTGGGAAACTTGGGAAAACCTTGTAAATGAGGCCGTTGGTTTATTTCTTATTTATTTATTTATTTGTGTCGTCTCAGCCGAGACAGATGGGATTCTCGGATCATGCACTGTTAAGCCTTCCTTTGGAATTCGCGCCACTGCGGCCACAGAGCCCAGATGGTGCTTAAATCTGTCATTTTTTAACAACCCGACTTTCTTAATTTTATATCCAAACACATTGAGCATTCGAAGTGATTAATTACTGTCCAGATATGTCTGTGCTGCAGCAATTTACTCGCGTGTGCCAAAGATCATTCCATTTCGGAGTAGGTAGTCTGGTGAGGGCTTGTGGAGGTGGCAAGAGACTCACCAGCACATCCTTTATGTTGGAGGTAGAAGCACGGCACTGCTGGGATCATCCTTCTCCTGCAGCAACGGCTTAGCAAAAAGTTTCCATCAGGCCTCCAGGATTTTGGGGCACATTCATATTTTTCAGCATATGTGGGGGATTTTTTACTGTTGTCACGTGAGCTTCGGTCTCACCAAACCTCCCGTTTCCCATCAAAAGAGGTTTCTTTTGTGTCTGGCAAATGCCCACACCGTTTGGGGGTTTTACATCCAGACACCAGCGACAGGGCCAACACTATAACGGCCAAGTATTTCGTAAGAGAAAGGCAAAGGATTTTCTCCAAGAAGCAAAGCTTGCTCCAGAGGTTTCAGGAACTAAATGATCACAGAATCACAAGGTTGGAAAAGACCTTTAAAATCAAGTCCAACCATTCCCATCCTATGCTAAACCATATCCCTAAGTACCTCATCTACCCGTCTGTTAAACACATCCAGGGATGGTGACTCAACCCCCTCCCTGGGCAGCCTGTTCCAGGCCCTGACAACTCTTTCAGTGAAAAAAATTTTCCTAACATCTAATCTAATCAAATTACTGTAATTCTTCAGGATCAGATGTTTCTCTGGTGGTATCTCCTCAGTTTTTATTTGAAAGTGGTCATTCTTCTGGAAGAGCTTAAATACTATTTGCAAGTCTAACATATGCATTGATTTGCATGTTCCCAGGCAGCTTCTCTCAGTTCCTTGATTCTGGGGCACCATGCGAAGCTGCATGCCCCATGCAGCCCTAGCTCTAGCTTTGCTGTTGATACCAATATGGCCCAGCAAAATCCTTGAACTACTGCTGCAGTTCCCTTGGACCAAGCACTGTTAAAAACAGCTGCCTGAAGGATGCTGCTGTCTGTTGTTTGTTGTGTCACATAGGTTTGGTGCCACTGGAAATGCATCTTTAAAAAAACCCAGAGAATGGGAGCTTCCCCCATTGTGCCTGGAGTCAACCAAGCCTTCTAGGGCTTTCCTCCCCTTTGAGAAGGAACTGTAGGGCTTGTGCAATATCAGACACCGGCAAAGCAAATGCCGAGCTCTTTCCATTACTGGGCTACACTGGGTGGCTTCAGGCTGTGTCCCTCCTTCTTCAGACAGTCTTTCTACCTTGTACTTCATTGATTGCTAGCACCACTGTGTTGTTCCACCCATTGTGCACACCACCACAGAGGACCAGTTCACGTGAAATAACCCCCCCCCCCGAGTTGCTCAAGACTGATCGACACTGGTCTGAGTAGAAGTTTAGATGTGATGATTTTTGGTTCCTCTTAATAATAAATCAGTAAATCAATCAATAAATCAATCAATCAGAGGAAGAACTATTCCTCATGATATTAACAACACACTTTAAAAGAAAATTTTGGTTCTGGAAAAGAGGTTATTTGGTTTTTTCCTTCCACTTTCCTGAAATCTGCAGGGAATGAGATAAGTAGAAGTACACCAAACAATCAGACACCACTGGCCAAACGTATGGTAGAAGATTTTAAGAAATGCCTTCTACTAAGAAGAAAATGTGCTGGCTACGAAACGCAGGCAGTATTCAAAGACTCAAATAGCCCCAGTGTAAAGTTCAAGTGAGTGAATTCCATGGTGGTAAGACTCAGTTTTTATTGTTTCCTTGAAAATAAATGTCCTGTTACCTGTGGTACAGCAGACACGTGGACATTTTCTGTATATATACAGGGATTTATTAACTGAGCTTAGACAAACACATGTATAAAGTGAATTTGCATTTATAATAAAGTAAATGAGTTATACTCGTACTGACAAGTGCCCGAGTGTCTAATGGGTCTGAGTGTTCCCACCTTGAAACATGCAGTAGTCTCTAGTAGTTAACACAGTGCTGTGGAAGGCTTTTATTCCAAGAGTGCTAGCTAGGCATTTCCCATGTTAAATTTCAGTTGAGTTTAATTACTGACTGGTGGTCACCGTTGCAAAACTGATGATTAATATTAAGCAGCTAATGCAAAGGATTAAAAATAATAATGATACTTTTCTGAGGAGGGGGTGCTTTGGCACCAGAGCCAGGTGCTGCATCCCAGCACTGCTTCTGGAACAGTGAACATCACTTCTTTCACACCCAAATTTTTCTCCCAGCTTATAACGCAGCCTAGGAGGTCTTGCAGTAATTCTGGGGAGTTGTGGCAGTGCCTTGACGTTTGCTTTTGGTTTATGATTTAATAAGGCAGGAGAAGGCAGAGTGGGCTCTGGTTTTTAGGAGGAGAGATTTATTGGCTTTCTGGGGCAGGGAGTTGGAGTCAGCATGTGCTTCATTGCTGCCTCACTGGTGGTATTCATATCTAGCGTGACATTTTCCAGGCGGGCTAGGAGTGCTCTAGTTGGGAAAGGATTGTTTTCTGTCCTTTCTGGTTTGTACTCTACCATTATACTACGAGGTGTGTATGATGACACCTTCCAGGGCGTTGAAGTGTTCGGTTAATTTTTATGTAAGTTATAAACCTGAAGTTTATGTAAAAAGAACTGGTAAGCCCTTAGCCGGAGCCCCACTATAAAAAATAACTGCTGTGCATTGTTACTATTAGAGTAGAATAATCCTGGTTACTATTTCAATTTTTTTCTTTCTCTCTCTTTTTTCTTTTTTTTTTTTTTCCTTTTCTCCCTTTGGTAAATAATTCAGCTTGGTGACAACTCTATAAGCCCTTAATAACAAGAACCATAAGTTTCCATTACAGTGAATCCTGGCGGTGTGGTGGGAGTTGATCCCTGCACTAAGGAGGGTCAGGTCTCCCCTCAGTTTGCTCTGGGGTAACATAATACCTAAGTTTTGGTAGACTGCACTAAGCATCAGCAGTTGCTTCTGCACCCTCTAGGTTGCCCCTAAAATGTAATAATCAGAGTTTCTTAGACAATGAAAGCACAAGTTTGATGGAGGGTTTTTTGGTCTCTCTTTTATTAAATATAAATACAGGCAAAACTAGCTTCAACTCTGTGTTGTCCTTCCTATATAAAGCAAAATGCCTTAAATTCCACGGGAAGGTCCCCATTCCGATTCTCTTCATTTCCAGAGAGAGAGAGAAAAGGATGCTACTAGGTTTGCACTTCTCAGGATAGTTCAGGGCAGTTTCACCCAGGAGGAAATTACTGCTGTTGACACTTTATTATTCTATGTTTGGCTTTGGCACAGAAATTACTTGGAATATCTCTACGCCATCTTCTTTAAATCTTGTTAGCTGGAGAATGACCTGGCACCGATCACCAGTCTCTTGACGCTTAAAATGCCTGAGGGTGTCTTCTTCTTTGTGCCTACCCCTGGGGAAATCCAGGGGTTTGATCTGACTACTCAGAATATAGAAATCCTTTTGATGAGTAAAAGTTAAACCAGGTTATCTAATCAAAACCTCAGAACACAATCAAAAGGATGAAACTCCCAAGATCCCAGTTCCTATCCACCTTTAATTATGAACCCACTTCAACTGATTCTCAATCTATTGTCTGAAAATTGTGTCTGAAGGACTGTCTTCCTAGCAAATTCTGTGGTGTTGGGCAAGGGTCCCCGTTTTGGCCGGTCCTCTGTCACACAGGGTACAAAACTTCCATATGAAAGATTGTGAAACAAGTGGCTGTTTTCCTGCAGCTTACCTTTGCCATGGCATCAAAACGTGATGAGGAGAAAAGGGTAACCGCCCTCACTAGGGCTCCTCTCTCCTTCTTCCCCACACCCTAAAGGCCGGACTCTTCTGGATGCCGCTCTAATCGCAAAAAAAAACCCCCCAACAAACCCAAAAAAAAAAGAAGCTGTCTTTCACAAGTCAGTCTTTTTAACCTTTTCCTAATGAGTTCCCAAGTGCTTTTTGGCCGTAGATATTAAAGCTTGTGTGTTTGCGATTTCCCTGGCAAGCTGCCGTTCGTAAAGAGGATATAGTGTTTTCTTGGTCCTTTGCCCAAAGTAATTTTGCAAGGAACCGTAACTGCATTTAGTACATGTCATTCATTGGAGACAAGTCATTGTAATTGCATTTGATCACAATCAGTTTATGGCTCTTTTATCATGTTTTCATGCTGCATATCTACTCAAACTTCATAGCAAAACTTAATGGCTACTGTTTTACTTCTGCATAAAACATTTTATGGCCTTTTTGTGCAGCAGACATCAGGTTTCAATCACCGTTGCCCCATAGAGAGAGAAAAAAGTTGGACGAAGAACTATCAAAAGTCCTTGACTACATAAAATTTTATTTCAGGTCAACTTCCCATAAAAGATATTAAATGTATTTTGTGGTTTATTCTGCACGTTAACAATTTTAGAAGAGCTGCAATATTTTGGGAGAAAGCGGTATGAAAGGGGAAAGTTAATTCGCAGAAGATGTTTTACATTTGGGGTAGTTTTCCTTTGTAAAAGGATAGATTTGGATGCGGGAAGGGTGGCTGGAAAGTGCTGTAGTCACATTCTCAGAGCAGCTTTTTAAACCTTGACGTTGCCTCTGCAGAATTCAGATTTCTGACCTTCTGCTGAGCCTTTTTAAATCGTTGCTTTAAATTTTTTTTTGGTGCTCCATTCATAAAACCCGGCACAATTCATGCGCCTTAAATTATATCTTTTACTGCCTGAGAGCTGCCGAAGTTCCCAGCTGAAAAGTTTAATTAAAAGGGAAACTTTGACATGCTGCTGAGAAGATTAGTTCGCATTAGAATGGCGAGATAAAAGAAAATTTACTTCTAATCTAATTAACACCAATTAAAAGATGTAAAAGAATTTGCATCAGCCAATTGTTAATTATGCATCAATTTGCCTTTCCTGTGACAAAAAAAAGCAGAACGTGACCCCTTTTGTTTTAGGATACCTATAGTGTGATGATATTGCCACAGTCATTTTTTTTCCTCATGCGAATTGGCTAAGATGGTAACACTTACTTTGTGTCATCCCGGTGCTTTGGTTTGTGCTCAGGATTTTAGTGGAAGGTTGTTTCAGCTTAATTGGTCTGTAACTTGACAACTGTTTGTAGGGATGATGGAGACGCAGATACAAAATACAGTTTTACAGAAACCTAGTGTGTGTTAGTGTGTGAATGTATATATACATATATACACCATTACATACACACTTTTAAGTAGAAGTGTGTATATATACATGTGTATATATACACACACAAACATACATATATGTCTATGTGTATACATATACACATATGTATATACAATGTCTTCGTTATATATACACACACATATATGTATATACATGTATATATTCATATATGCGTGTGTGTGTGTGTATATACACATACACACACACATATATATATATGGGGAAGTTTTTTACAGAGAGTGGTAAGGTGCTGGAGCAGGCTGCCCAGAGAGGTGGTGGATGCCCCGTCCCTGGAGGTGTTCAAGGCCAGGTTGGATGGGGCCCTGGGCAACCTTGTGTAGATCCAGGCCTGGAGGTTGGTGGCCCTGCCTGTGGTAAGGGGGTTGGAACTCTATGATCCTTGTGGTCCCTTCCGACCCAGAACATTCTATGATTCTATGATACACACACACACATACACGCACACATATGTATGTGTATATGTTCTAGCATGTTTGAATGTGAATTCAGGTAGAGCCAAGAAAAGTACATAGGGAACTCTTAGGACTTACAGTTTCTGCTATACATATTATTACATGCACACTTTTAAAGAGAAGTGTGTATATATATATATATACGCACACATATGTGTATATATATATATATACACGCACACACACATATATATACACAGACTTCTTAAAAATGTTTATGTAATAATTTAGAGTCGCTAGAGGGATATGCCTGGCCACTTCTAAGTGTGTGTCTACACATGCTTATGTTTATTTTGAATCACAGCTTTTTTGACATGATTTCTGGGATTAATCTGGTTAACAATTCCAGTTTTATTCCACGTGCCTTGGCAGTGCTTTTTTACGCAGGATGTCATATTTCATGAGAACTGGTGTGGCTAGTGAGTTGCTAAGCCTGCATCCAGGTGGAAGGCTGAAGATGTTTCATCACTGTATGGTAGGCATGTGCTGTGAGTTGAAAATTTGCTTTCTTGATTTTTTTTTTCACTGAGCATTTGCTCTTTTTTTTTTTTTAATTTTGCTCTTGCAGATTTGAAATTTAAACACATGACACCCAGCTCAGGATAAAGAAAGGACCCAGGGGAGACTATGCTGTTTACATTCTGTTAAACACTTCATTTTTATTGAGGTTATCACATTACTACATGATTTTATATATAAATACCTTTCTTTTTGTACCAACACTAAATGAACACCATCAAATGAAATGAATCAGTTTTTATGGTGTTGGCTGCTGCTTGCGCCCTCAATAACCCGAAGACAAATTTAATATAAATTTCCTGAATTCCTGTTTCCTTTATCATCTTTTTTCGCTCTCTCACTCGCTGTCTGTCCCTTCAGCGGGCAGTGTGGATACGATTTGCCTTCAGTGTGGCAAGGCTAATGGGGTTATGAAGATGTCAGAGCTCTGAACAGCGAGAAGGTCGCGTATTTCTGGTCACCGACTACAGAGGAAAGGAGGTGCGTGCCTGGGTCTGAAAGAGTAGTTATGTCAACCCTCTTCAGGAAAGTAATATGAAAACGGAATTTTACGGCCAAGTTGTTTATTATAGGGGCAAAAAAGGACAGGGAATGGGCCAAAGGGAATAGAAATGTTTGCATTACAGAACTGCAGATGGCATAGAGATGTAACAATGTCTTCATTAAGAATTGCCCTGAATTTACTCATAATATTGAAAAATCTAAGTACTTCTTTACCACTCCAAATACGTATCAAGTAACTCTTCTGTATGTCTTCTTGCTCATATTATGCCTTGCTGTGCAGTTCTTTACACTTTACGTTGCCTTTTGTGAAAGGCATCACAGAGGTTCTTTCTAAAGAAAACAAACCAGGAGCTAGAACATTAAGAGTATGTTATATATTTGACCAATCACTTTTATAAAGTCTGATGCAAGTCTTTAATCTGAGATCCTTGGAGAATGCTTTAGTTTTTAATATTTCTATGACCTTCTCCAGGGGACTGAAAAATTACTTTGAAGTATTAAAGTGGTGCATGGAGTTTTAGCTGTGTGATTCCCATTAAAGTCAGTAGGAGCCAGGTAGCTAAAACTCAACACAACTATGAAAACATACTCCTTGTGCAGTGTTAAGTAATAAAGCAATTCTGTGACATGGCAGTGACATTTTACTGCATTTGCTGGCTTTATAGATCCACTCAAGGCTTGTATTTTTACTGGAGTTTTACTGTTCAGTGAAAATAATAAAGGAATATTCAGAAGCAGGTGTAGGCTGTTCTAGTAAAAGGCACAGCTGTTGGGAGAAGCTGGCAGCTTACATAGATTTTTTTTTAACATAAAATGGCAAACCCCGTTCTGCAAAGTCCCGAGCTCATCACCTGTGAGCTGGTCATACTGTAAGCATCTGTTTGCTGTGCCTGAAAATACTCTGTATGCTCTCAACCCAGCGCCAAAATCAGCCCTCAGTGACCAACGATGCAGGCAGGCAATGGGGATATCTCAGTTCAGCCATGCTCCTGTGCAAGGAGAAAGATGAGCCAGTGCTTCCCAGAGGTACTGCCCAGCAAAGCAGCCGTCCCAAAGAGAAGCCTGATGGAATTAATAAAGTTTCTTTGAATCTGAAATACCACCGCATTTGGCAAATGTATCTACAGAGTGGGCATTCGGTCTTTGAAGCTCAGCAAAAGCAGAGGGACTGGGGTTGGGGTTTTTTGTTTGGGTTTTGGTTCTTTTTCTTTTTTTTAATGTCAGGGTTTTGGGAACCTCTAAGAGGGCAAAAATGGTTTTATTTGATGTTGTTTCACCTATGGACTGGAAAGACAGGACTTTCACTGGGAACCCCAGGCATTTGTGTTTAGGGATTGCCCTGAAGATTTGTGCTACATAGGTCTAAAAGAAATCTGTCACTACATCTTATTCAAACATTGTCACCCGCTTCCAGTAGCGTGCCTTTCATTTCAGCTCATGGCAGTGAGGTTTTTGGTTTTGTCTGACAGAGGCAGATGGTATATTATATTTCATATGAGCTTCTGATATACTCCAGGCTATGCTGCAGTAGGTTTTACCCTGTACAAACCCTGTATTATTTTGTGTTGAACTGCTTTACATCTTTTCTAGCAAAGGCAGTGCATAAAATCAGAGGTGCTGGTAATCCTCATGAAGTATCTTTCAGCTCTTCTGGATTTGTTGCCCTTGATACTTTCTAGCTATAGTGTTTGTCTCACAGAGCGCAGCTGATTTTTACAGAAAAAGCCTGGTCCGGACAAATTTATACCAAATAAGTAGTCTAGAATGTGAAAACATTCTTAGCTTTGCGTGCTGAGTGTGACATCATATGGTATATAGTAACCCTTTGGGCAGTTGGGGTCAGCTGTCCTGCTTGTGTCCCCTCCTAACTCCTTGTGCACCCCCAGCTCACTCACTGGTGGGGTGGGGTGAGAAGCAGCAAAGGCCTTAGCTCTGTGTAAGCGCTGCTCGGCAGTAACAAAAACATGTTACCAACAAAAATCTAAGTCAGAACCCCATACCAGCTACAATGAAGTTTAACTCTACTCCAGCCCTAACCAGCACACTATCCTGTCTCTTTCATAAGCACCACTGGAAAGGCAAAATCAATTAGTCCAGAATTTTGGGGCCTGAGATCATCTCTAAGGGCCATTACATGCTAAGAAGCCTAGAAAAGATAAATCCAGCCAATAATATCTATCTTACTGCAGCTGCTTGATATAGCCAGTGATATGCTGGCAGTTACATTTTCACCACAAAACAGTGGAAAGTGTGTCACACATCACCTTACCTCAACAACGCTTCAACTTCTATGCAGCTGGGAAAGTGTATTTACAGTGTCCAAGTTCTAACTTACCGTGTAGTATAACATCATAGCGTTTCGTCATTAACAAGGTCACTTCAGTTTTTCTGAAGCTGACTGAGAAATTTCCAGAATTAAATAACATGGAAAGATAGCAGGTAGTGTCCATGGACTAATCTACCCCTTAATCCCCAAATTTTTATTGTATGAGTCTCAGCACAGTTTGCCAGGAGCTCAAGTGCTACACAGGGTTTTCAAAGAAACGTAATGGTAATTCATCTTTAATATGGGCATAAAGCTCCCAGAAACTACAGGCTTCAGCATATAAAATGACCCAAAGCGCACAGACTGCAGAGATAAAATATCTGTATCACAGAGGAGTTTTGCTGCGCTTCTGTTTCGAAACAGTACGCTGCATCAGGAAGTCATAGCACTGACTTCCATGGGCTCATCATTTATATAAATTACATTTCCTGAGCTGTTTTGATTATTTTTTTTCTTTTTTAAAAGACAATATTCAAACCTATTGAGAAGGCTTTATTTGTGAAATACTGGCCTATACTATAGGACCCAGACACAAGGCCAAAGACTTGCTCGGTTTTCTTCCTCTGGTGTTTATTGCTTCATGGCAATATATAGAGTAACTTTTCTCATACAGTTAATCCAAAAGGACATTTCTGTAATTTTTAACACCACAGTGTATGCATATCCATCTGTATTTGCATATTTAATAAATTACTAGAAAAAAATCTTGCCCTCAATTTGCAATACGTAGGAAACATGCCTGAATAACAGAAGACACAATAATATTGTTACATTAGCTTGATTAGACTTTGTGGGTCTGAAGCTGTAAATAGGTTATGATTTTATTTAATAGATGGAGATTTTTATTATTTATTTCTCTTTAATTGAGAAATATTTGCAAGTGCACAGAGACTGAATTGACTTTTCATTACATACCTGGTCAGGGACCGGGCTAAATGATTCTTTACACAGTTTGGGGAAAAAAAATGCTCATTGAAGACTTGTTAAGTCGTGTGAGAATATGCATTAAATGCTTATCTCTCCTGTGGGTATGTAGGTATCAGCTACTTGCTTTACTGTGTGAGGTTTAATGCTTTTCTTCTAATTTCTAATGAACTTTACCACCAGACTACTTGATCATGACTAAGCCTATGAACAATGCAAATGGAATTGCCCCCTGATGGTGAGGAATGGGGCCCAGATGGCCCTTAAAAGGTGATAATTAGGAAATATAGCATATCTGAGTAGCTAGAAAGAGAGAAATTTGTTGAAGACAGTCAATCTGTTTGAAGCAATGGTCTTTCCCTTAATTATATAGATTTTCATTTAAGGCAGCTTTAAAGTAAATTTTCCCAGAAAATTTTATTTGCAGCTGGAAACCTGAAACCACTGATTCTGCTTCTCCTGTGGTACCGTTTTGTCTGTTGTCTTCCAAATATGAGTGACAAGGCTGGCTCTGTGTACGTTGTGGGCATATTTTGGGTCCTAAGTATTCTTCTGCTGCAAAATGGCAACAAAATGAGGAGGACGGGGTATAGATATCATCGCTGTGTTGTGAAGCATATGTGTTACCAGAAGTCAACTGTAAACTCTGCTGGATGAGGACTTGCTTGCTTCTAGAAAGATTTGTCGCCGTTTTGAGAGTTTCATTGCCTTTCGGGGCTTTCATAAAGCTCAGGCTTTTATTTCTCTATTTAACTTTATAACTTTATTAAAACAGTGCAATTTGGAAATATATTGTTGCTTTATATTACAGCTCAGATGCTAATGAAATAGTACCACAGGTCGTTTAAGGCTTTCCATTGTAGTTCTGCTTTTACAGCTGCCTTATGAAACGAGGTTTTATGTCGGTTGTGTTTGCTCTGTTGTGAAGAAAAATGCTGGTGGGGAAAGGACATCCACATTGCTGGCTTCTGGGAGGATGTTACTGGGAAAAGAGACAACTTGATGGCAATTCATTCATTTTTAATGGTATTAATTTTGTAAGCTTGGTAAGCTCTGTACCTGAAAGCAGTGTGACTCAAGCACACACCATCATTTCAGAGGGCGGGTGGATAGATACAAAGGTAGCAGTATACACCAGGTAGGTGCATAGCAAGTATTAATATTATGAATGTGAAATCTTGAATCCAAGTGTTGAATGCCAGCCCATGACAAGTATTTAGCAGTAAAATCTGTCGGGATGGCCTGTTTGCCTCAAGCTTACATCTGATTCACCACGTCAGAAATAATTCTCCAAAAGGGAAGCATATCTTGCAGGCTGTGTTCTGTTGCTGTGGGAGAGGACGAACTTGCTGACAAAGTAGGGAAGGTCTTCCAGGAGGGTTATTTTGTCCCTTATTTGATTCTGTCTCATATTCTGTCCCTGAGGAAGCGGTACCATGTTCTGACCCTGTCACATTGAAATGGAAATACAGGGCTCAGCGGTCACTGCATTGCCAAGGCAAATAGCTGCTCTGATCGTCATCGCCTGTATTAACCTCTACCTTATGTTACATATTGTCCCCTGTTTCTAAATGCGTTTTCCTCAGCTTCTTGTTGGCTGAATTAGGATCATCAGAAGGTCAAGTTTCTCTGTCTTTAAGTATCAGTGCATTACTGGTTTTTCCTTTGCCAGAGCATCCTCTTTTTAAGAGGAACTAAAACCCAGTGCTAAAGGAAAGCCAGCCTACTGAGAGGGAAGCTACAGGGAAAAAATATTTTTCACAGGATTTCTTTTGATTTTCTTTCTTCTAAGTGTAAGGTACTCCAGCATGTAGAGCAATACCTATATTCAGCTGGCACTGCTATGTCTAGAAGTCTTACAGCAGTAAGTACAAATATTTCCAAGACTTTGAATACACTTGTAACACCTTGTTTGATGAAACAGATAATATTAAATGGTAGTATTACCAGGAAGTGTAGTTAAAAATTAGTCTTTGTTGTCAGTTTCCTATAGGTTAATCTGACATTCTTATATCCATAAATTCTTGCTCAGACTGATGGTGGTTTGAGCTCCCAGATACATTTTTTTAATTAAGAGCTTTCACAGAATCACAGAACCACAGAATCACAAGGTTGGGAAAGACCTTTAAGGTCATCAAGTCCAACCGTTCCTGTCCTATGCTGAACCATATCCCTAAGTACCTCATCTACCCGTCTGTTAAACACATCCAGGGATGGCAACTCAACCCCCTCCCTGGGCAGCCTGTTCCAGACCATCCCAACTCTTTCAGTGAAGAACTTTTTCCTAACATCTAATCTGGCCCTGCCCTGGCACAGCTTTGTGCCATTTCCCCTTGTCCTGTCTCCTGTCACCTGGCTGAAGAGACCATCGCCCACCTCTCTACAACCTCCCTTCAGGTAGTGATCAGTGGTGATAAGGTCTCCCCTCAGCCTTCGCTTCTCCAGGCAAACATCTCCAGCTCCCTCAGCCACTCCTCACAGCATTTGCCCTCCAGCCCCTTCACCAGCCTGGTTGCCCTTCTCTGGACTTGTTCATGGACCTCAATGTCCTTCTTATGGTGAGGAGCCAAGAACTGGACACAGCACTCGAGGTGCAGCCTCACCAAGGCTGAGTACTTTGTTGAATCATGGAAACAAAGTTTGTGAAACTATTTCACACTTTTTTAGGAGAGTTGTATTAAAGCTACTAGACTAATAGAAAATCATGTAAGTTGTTAAGAATAGCTCTAGCTGGCAGTATTTAGATTCAAACAAATATAGTTTTAGTAGAAAGGTGACTGCTGAAGTGGCAAAATATACCAGCTGTAAGTGTGTAGAGGGGGCAGAAACATTAAATAAACACAGCAGGTTTTGTCCTCCCCACCTCACACACCACAGCATACCACAAAGAAAGGTGTAACTTCAGCATGGTCTGTGGGATTCACCACGTGCCTGACCCAGGTATCATCCAGACGTAGACCCCCACCGATCAGCATCTGTGTCTACAGCCAGGTCCCGTGTGCAAGCGAGAGCCGTCACGGCGAGCATTGCCCACGGCCCTTTCAGTCAGTCTTGTGAGTGTTGGAGTAGCACCACGTGTTTGGATAAAGGCAGTTTAGCAAACACATAAAAGAGGCTGCACTGATTTATCCTGATCACAAGGAGTTTTCCACATGCTCAGCTTTACGCCCATCCAAAGCAACCAGCACTTCCAAGTGGATGGAGTTAAAGGTGTGTAAATGGAAAGCAAAGGTGACAGGCAGTTGACATCTGTGTGTACAGAGGTGGCTGCCTCTTATCAAGTCCAGAAGTGACTTTCCATTTGGAAAGTCGCATACGTGTTTTCCAGAAAGGTCCCCCCTTTCTTTCCTTCTGCTCTGGGCAGCTGTGTCCCCTTCCCTGACGTAAGGAAAGGCTTTGCTGCCACCCTGTTATATCTCCCAAGTCTCCCAAGTGTTGTTGCATTTCTTTTTGCTCTGGCTGTTGTAAGCCAAATAAGCAAATCTTGTCTGCTAGGCATGACTTGTGTTTCTGTAGGGTTGTCTTTTTGGGTTCCCTTCAGCTTTGAATGGAATAGCAAGGATTATTCCACTGCTTTTTTGCAGTTGGGTTTAAAAAAAAAAAAAAGACTTTTACTGTAATTACAATGTTGCTTGTAATTCAAAAAGAGTGGTTTTAGTGTCTCTATCCATCCCAGCCTATGGAAAACTTTCCAGAACATTCGATGTTCTGTTATTTTACGAGTAATTTATTGTGAGTTTAATTTTAAGTGGCAGGAAGGAGAAGACAGAGGTGGAGGGTTACTGCCTGGCACTCTGATGTGATTCAGTGTGCTTGTTCTGTTTATTATAATTGATTGGGAATGGTTAAAGTACCTAACAGCTGCCCGCTATATTGTGCTGATATTTATATGGTACTTTTATATTCTGTCTGAAACCATAAGCACAAAGGGTTTCTAAAGAATTAATATTAAACTTGCTTGTAAAATTCCAAGGTTTACAGCGTGGTTCTTTCAGTGCAGACCTGTTTGGTTTATGTGAGTGGATGCTACTTAACTCTCTGTACAATCCCTTTCTGTGCTTCTCTTGCACAGAAAAACTCCAGGTTTTGAAAATTTTAAAACCTGTTCTCTTACTGACACAAGCCTTTTCCTAAGGAAGCTATTTTGAAAGCAGGCAACACGTATGCATGCAAGATTAATGTGACATAGATATGCTGAAGTACTTTAAATCACTTGGGTAACCAGTGGCCACTTTTCCCTAGCACTTGAAACCTTTTGTTCAGGATTAACCTTTCGGTAGCTTGCTGCTTCTCCCTTTCAAACAGCCAGCCTAAAGCTTGAGCCAGGAGATGATGCCAATACAAAACTGCCTCAGGACCACCTTTCCCCTTCATCCCGTGACCACATTTGCCATGAAGCAGGCCTCTTCTGATACCTTCTCCAAAGCTGAATTCACAGTTTCCTGTATTTTACACCTAACCCTGGGCCTGTGGCTCCTGGTTTCCCCCTACACTAATACAGCCCCATCTCTGGTCGGGGTAAACGGCAAGCCCTTTATTTCCTCGTGAGCCTGTGACCGTGGCAAGGCTTCATACCACTTCCATCCAGCCGCATAGGCCTGTCACCAAAGGGGCACAATAACCTGGGGAAAAAAACCCTGCAGCTCTTTCTAGGTCTTGGCAAACCTGGATGTCTCCAACACATCCTCTGGAGCCTCTCCCACTACTTCTGTGGGCAATTCTCTAATTTCAGTGACTTTCTGGGAACCACCACAGATCAGTCCCATAAATAACATTCTCCTAGTGCCTTCTTCAGCTCTGCGCATATACTGATCATTAACCCAACCAGGAGCATGCAAAAGTTGTGAACAGTTGGGGTGAACTAAAGGGATCAGGGAAAAGACAGCAAGTGTATTAGTCCTGAGCAAGGTGACTTTTCTAAGGGTAAAGGAGTCATGATATGAATACTTTATGACTGTGGAAGGTGGTGAGGTTGTCCAGGCTACCTCCACCTCTGGGAAGGCTAGTCTTTTCCCAGCCCACAGCCTTTTGGGGCTTGCTGTGCCTTCAGGCTTGGTCTCTGCCTGTGGAAGAAGACCTTGCAACAAGAGGTCCGGACGTGTTCTGTGACAAACTGAGCCTGGCTGGGGAACGAGTTTGCTTGGAGCTGCGTTAGTTGTGCGTGGCACTGGCTGTTAGTCCTACCTGGTGCTGCAACCCTACTTGGTTGTCCTGCTTCAGTGCTGTGCCTGCTGAAGCGCCTGAGTCTCTAATTTTGTTCTTGAATGAGGTTTTAATGAGTGCCAACCCAAAACGTTAAAACTCTCAACGTTCAATCAAGTATAAGAACAATGCTAAGAGTATTCTGCTTTCGGATTTCAGGGTTCCTGCATTTCCAAGCTCTTCCCTGCGATCAGCCAGCCTTGAGTTTCACCCCCTTCTGAAAATCCCCATATAGGTCTATGACTCTCAGAAAGGAAGCATGAACAAAAGACAGCATACCATGTTTTATAATGCTGATAAATCCCAAGGGCACAGTTAGCATGCCGAATGTTGACAAAACCAGAAGAGGCAAATGCCCCTATGAGTACGGTTATTTGTACCCGTTTTCTTTTCACAGGCTGGATTTAGCTTTAATGAACACGTCTGTGTGCCAGGAGCATCAGAGGTGCTCCCTGCCTCTTCCCACCCCTCCCACCCCCTGTCCGGATGTTATTACACAATGTTAAGCATATTCTTTCCTGGACATTTGCAAAAGAATAGGAAGATTACCTTATTTTCATGTCTATAGCCTGCCTCACAGATAACGTGTTCCCTGTTAGAAGTACTTATACTTGAAAATAAGGCTGTGGTTAATCTGCACCCACAGAAAACCTGTATTAAATAAAGAGGCAGAAGCAGAGTGGGATTAGAGAGAGGAAGAACTAATTGGTCACACAGAAGGAGCCCTTGGCTGGTTGGAAGAAGAGTAAGCTCCCCATCACTTGCCTTCTCCTTATTTTGTTTTGGTTTGTATTTGAGCATCTAACGCATGGACTGCATACGTGAAAACAGGAGGCTAGGAATTCACACTTGGGGAAAGGAGCAAAGCTGCCTGCTTTAACACTGCGCTCCGTAGTGGGATGGAAGGATTGTCTTCACTTTGCAAAGCCGTTTTGAGTTCAGGTAGCTAATATACATCTGCTGTGCTCAAGGTAAAAACACAGTGAAGAGGAGGCACTTGGGTTTTGTTCTGAGGTCATACCCTGACTCCGCATGGAGTTTAACCTCCTGATAAAAATGAAGTACCTACTTTCCACTGTCTTTCTACCTGCCAATATCTGCACAAGTTATTCCAGTAACAGGAGGAAAGAAAAAAAGGGGGGAAAAAAAAAAAGCAAAAGCAAAAAAAAAAAAAAAAGCTGCTTTTTTATCAGGGAGAAGCCTGAGGCGGTGGAATCCTCAGCCTTACAAAAATATAAATGACCAGGCTTTGATTCCTGCAGAAGGTTTAAGGCTGATTATTTCAAGAACCGTTGAAACCTGAAGCCTCAGCCCTCTGATTACAGTCCTAGTCTGTATTTGACATCGCACAGTAATGATTTCTAACATCTATTTTAGTTTGGATTTAGAGAGAGAGAGGCAACCTACATTGAAGTATATTACCATGCTCTGACTTGTGAGCATTGTGTAGGAGGTTTAAGTCAGATTATTTTAAGAACTCAACAAGCCTGAAACAGCATTTTTATGATTATAGCTTTTTTCCCCCCATCCTTTCCACCCAGAGCAGTAGTGAATTCTAACATCTCTTTTAGCTGGCTTTAGAGCCAGAGCCAGCCTACACTGAATTGGCCTCTTTTGATGCTACAGTATTGACTGAGGGGAGGGACAGATGGAACAAAAATCCTAATTGCCCAAACTTACAATAGGTTCCCAGCAGCAGCCATCACAAAAGAAATGTTAATGCAGTAAAAGGTAAATGGAAGGAAGCTAAACCCAACTTGTGGACAATTCAAAACCTACATCAATTTATTTTAAACTGCTTCCTGCAGTTTGTGAACACCTTCCTTGTCATAGTAGAATTATATTTGTTTTAACATTAGTCACCGCTCTGCAGAAGTCTTACCATGCTTCTGTGATTTGTAAAGTAAACTTGAAAATGTCATCTGGCATGAGGAACAAATGACTTCCTATGGTCTGGGGCCAATGCTCTTGAAGTTATTTGTTGCAAACGGTCAACTTCCCCTGCTCAGCCTTCACATCTGCAGCTGAACACTATCTTTTCTAGCAGAGAGAGTTGAGAGTTATCTGCAAGCACAACAGATGGCAGTAGTATTTTGATGCTTCGGCCATGAAATGAGGGGGCAAAATGTCATCATCCATCCATCCATCCATCCATCCATCCATCCATCCATCCATCCATCCATCCATCCCACAACAATTCTGCTAATGTGTCATTCATCACATTTATATTTGCTATGTTTTCTGTTCCATGCCTTTCTTTTAAAATGCAGCTCCTGTGGCTGTCGTTGCAATTAAGACCATGCTGTAAACTGAAAAGTTCTTTGCAAGAAGCCTGTGTCCCTGACCCATGCCGTGAAAGGCTACCACTCATTAAACAGATTTTAAAAGCTAGTTTCTTTTGCTGATCATCATTACCTTTCCTAATAGCAGGTACAGCTGAGGATTGGTTTGTCAGTTCTTCAACTTCCAAACTAGGCATTAATTCAAGATGCAACTTTGACATGCTTTTTGCCTGAGTGTAAAGAATCTCTGATCACAGAGTAAGCCTCCTTGTGTTAGACCAAACATTTACTATTTGGGAAGGTGATCCATCCTCTAAACAGACATCAGTCATAAGTAATTAATGTTTAATTATCTTCACTTTTGTTTGGGATGATTTCACAGGCTGTTGGGAGTCCACTGTTCTGTGGTTGTTGGGTATCTACAATTACACTCCAAGGAGAAGCAAATAAAATTGTCCTTTCAAACTGAAGTAAGGTGGGAACTGGTCTACATTTAGTACAGGAGATTTTAATATTTTTTCACCTCTTTAATAAGAATCACTAACAGTGAGTTTCCAAGGACCACACCTGGAAGCTAAATCCCTCCTTAACTGCTTCAGTACCTTATTGAATCTGTCAGCCAGGTTCCTCCCCTTGCCTTCTCATGACCAAATACGTCACACCACCAAAGTCTCTCATGTGGGTAAGAGCTGCAGAGGACAAAGCCCTCAGCTAGTGGGAAAGGAAGAACAACAAAGTGATTTATGCAACGGCATCTTTTAATCAGAAACTTTCTTAGTTGCTACACATACAACTTAAAGGACTCAATCTAAATCATCGGGGTTGGACCCGATGATCTCTCGAGGTCCCTTCCAACCCCTACGATTCTGTGATTCTGTAAAGGACTCTGCCATCCTAATAGTCTTAGAAAGAAAAATGCACCTCTCAGAGGCAACTGTGTTGTCCTCCCATGGGGTCACATTCAGTGAGATGATTGGTGTCTTCCTGCTCCTCTGCACCCAGGAGGAGGCAGTCAAGGTCTTGGAGATGAAGCAAGAGATGCCCTCCCCTTTGCTGGTTATTAGTGTGAGTGTGCTTACACGGACAAACGTGTCTGATGATCTGTGATGCTTTCATTGCACAACACCCCCCCACACACACACACATTTGTCCAAATGGTTTGATACCATTCCATAGAGTTACATTGTCCTGAATTTTGGGGAAAAAAAACCCCATGGAGGTTCCAAGTGCAAAAGTCTGATGCAGGATTGTTCTCTAGGACTTACCCATGGGTGCCTTGTCAACAGTAAAAGTGCTAAGTAACAAAGCTTCTAGAAATTCCTGCACAACACCTCGCTGCAGCTCCGTGCAGCACTCCCTCCCTCCATGATGAGGTGCAGTTGGCACTTGCTGCTCTCTGTTTCACCTCATTACCTCCAAAGCTGTTCCTAGAAAAGCCCCTCTCCACCCATGGTACCTGTCCTTTTCCCCCAGAATGCTCAGGACGGTTGCCACATCCAACACTTGTCACCATCACTTTTGTTCTCAAGAAGCTTTGGGTTTCCCTCTCTGATACAGCCTCCTCATGTGTCCTTTCTGCTACACACAAGTTTTGTCCAGAAACTTGGGTTCTTGTGAGTCCGAGTATTTCCATCCCGTAGCCATCCACTACCGCGAGGCACACCATTTCAGTGCCTGTCCCTTGCTGGTCCCCTCCATGGTAACAATTCAAGTTCTGTATGTTTAGTTATAAAAGTCAAAGGTTAAGTGATTTGGGAATAAAATGTCACTTAATGCCACAGAAACACGACAGAACTGAACCCGCTGACGCTTGCATTACTCCTGGGGTTTTCTTTTCGCTTGCAGGCTCGGCGTTAAGTAATTTTATTAACTGAGGAGGGGGAAACATATTAATCGCTAAGATTTTTATCCTCATTGCAAAATTTATTGTGTGTTGCTTAGTAAGTATTTGAGAGCAGCACAATTGGGAAGGCAATGAAAGTAAAAATGGAACAAGGGTTGTTTTCTGGTTGGGTTTTTTTTTTTCTTTTTTTTTCTTTTGGAGGTGTTATTTAAAACATGGTACTATTAGTCAAAAAGATTAATTGTTGCTTGTGGCTAAACAGATGATAAATTTTAAAATTATATTATTACAGTGTGTCAGCATAAAAGCTCTGTGTCCCAAGTGTGTCGCCTTTTTATGTTTCTGTTGACAAGGTTCACATTTTATAGCACGCTACCAGAAAGTGTTGACACATATTCAGATCACTGATTAAATGTTTTAAAAACGTGCCACTCAGAAACTAACCCTGATGGTCTCAGAGACAAGCATTTTAGGAGTCTGAGCGCATTTCCCTTCATCAGTTAGGCTGTAGCACAGTGAGCAGCATTAATTAACAATTATTTTATTTTTTTTTTAATTTGGGTACATTACTATTTTAAGAACAGAGCTATTTATAATATATTTTCAGGCAGGCACATATTTTTATGGTTGTCTTCAATATGGTTTAAAAATTGAATGTTAAATAGTTACTCTGGAAGAAGCACTGAAATAGGGGTAAAAAACCATCTTTCTCCTGTTGAAGTTTGTGGAAGTGTTTTTTTGGTTTGGAGCCTTTTTTTTTTTTACTTTTTTTTTTTTTGCTTTTGTGCAAAACCACTTTGATTTGTGTGTCTTGAGACCATCAGATGATGTTACAAAGTACAAATTAATGCCTCTGTAAGTTCAAGTTTGAACTCTGTAAGTTCAGTTTAGCCCTGCTGAGAAGGACTTGGGGATTCTGGTGGATGAGAAACTTCACATGAGCCAGCAGTGTGCTCTTGCAGCTCGCAAGGCCAATGGTGTCCTGGGCTCCATCAGAAGAGGGGTGGCCAGCAGGGACAGGGAGGTGATTGTCCCACTCTACTCTGCCCTCGTGAGGCCCCATCTGGAGTCCTGTGTCCAGATCTGGGGCCCCCAATACAAGAGAGATGTGGAACTGTTGGAGAGGGTTCAGAGGAGGGCCACAAGGATGATTAGAGGGCTGGAGCACCTGCCCTACAGAGAGAGGCTGAGGGAGCTGGGCTTGTTCAGCCTGGAGAAGGGAAGGCTGCGGGGGGACCTCGTTGCAGCCTTCCAGTACCTGAAGGGAGCTTATAAGCAGGAGGGGATTCAATTTAAAAGTATAGACAATGGCAGGACACGGGGGAATGGATTAAAACTAAAGAAGGAAGGTTTAGATTAGATATTGGGGGGAAGTTTTTTACAGAAAGAGTGGTGAGTTGCTGGAACAGGCTGCCCAGAGAAGTAGTGGATGCCCCATCCCTGGAAGTGTTGAAGGCCAGGTTGGATGGGGCCCTGGGCAACCTTGTGTAGATCCACGCCTGGAGGTTGGTGGCCCTGCCTGTGGCAGTGGGTTTGGAGCTCTATGATCCTTGGGGTCCCTTCCAACCCATGCCATTCTATGATTCTATGATTCAAGCTGGAGATGTTCTCATTATCTTGGAGATTTCACTCATAACTTTGTTCCAAGTCTTGCAACCTGAGCTTCCACCTCGGACGTTTTCTCCTGCATGGCATTGCCTGGAGGTGGGAGAGCTTCCTCCAGCAGGCCCACCACGCAGTACTGCTCCATGGCGCTTTATTGCCCCAGGCTCCTGCGCAGTTCCCATTCCCACTGCCTTCACAGAAGCGCTGCTTCTTCCTAAGGAAGAAGACAAAAAACAAGACAAAAAGCAAACCTAGTCCTGGAAGCACTGGTTGGGTTTGAGGACCACGTGTTTCCTCTCCCAGCCTGGCTCACTTTGGCAAATTCAAGCGTCTTTGTAGTTTCTGCCCCAGTCATTTTCCTGTCCTTGGAAAACAAGCAGCCCGTTTGCAGGGATAACCCTGGGTGTGTTCTTGCTTGGCTACAGCAGTCCCTCCTGTGGGTCACCCTGTGTTTGAGCCTCCCAAGCCTGAGCCCAGCATGTGAAGTTCAGCTCTCGCTCTGCGCAACAGCTGCTGGGTAGCTTCTTCACCACCTACCCTTCAAAAGAAACTTAATAACCTTCACTAGAAATACTTTGTTCTTCATTGGAGGTACCCTGTGAAGCTCAACTTGCTGTTTCCTACTGGGATTTGGGGGATGCCTGTTCGTGTGTTAGAGAGAAGGCATTACTGAAACATGCCATTATTAGTGCTCTTTCTTGGTGTTGACACTCCAGCCTGTTCTGAATGGACCCATAGTATTTCTGGAGTAAAATGTTTAGTCAACGAAGAATATCTGGTTGAAAAAATTTCATGGGACAGAAATGTTTAAAACACATTGAACGTATCTTTTAATTATCTCATCTTTTGGTTCAGTGGTAGATTTTATTGTGCCTATTATTGTCCATCAAACTCTATCCATGTTATGAGTGCCATCTATATTCTGTTTCCTTGTCTTGCAATACAACTATTCAGAGATGGTTTTTATTCTGGAAAGCAGCGCTGAAGTTTTGTGCAAATGAGGAAGCTGACTATCTGAATGGAGAAGGAATTTTGAACTGCTCTATTTAAAGCCATTTGTATACTTTGTTTCCAAAAAATCATTAGTAATGAAAAAAAGGTGGGGCTTCAAATTCAGTTTCCAGCCAAAACTGCGTATAAACACTTTTAAATTAAAGGTTTTCAAAACATCTTTAGGAATTAAAATAACCCATTGTGAGAGGGAGATCTGTTTCCACATCTGTAAGACCTGAAAGCACTGAATATATGCTCAAGTAGAGCAGATGAAAGATTCCTACCAACTCCCTTCTGCTCTTGTGGTGATGTCCCACCTCTTGTTTTCCCTCCCCATTACACCGCCAAGGAGCACTTTTCTAGAGGCTGGACTGTAAAGAAAACCCATCCATGAGGTCCTGTTGTTGTCACAAGTGCAGCAAGTCCTTCTGGTCACAAACTCATCCAGGAGCCAACCTTCTTGTTTTCCTCCTTCACTCTTGGGGCTGCCGGATATCCTCTGCTTGTCATCTCTGCCAGCAGGAAAAGTGATACAGCTCATACAGCACAGGGTGGTGTGTATTAAAGAGAGAGAAATCATGATTTTCCTCAGGAAAGTAGTTCTGTCTATCCCTGAGACAGCAGTGATGAAGTATCTTGTGTAGAGCTGCCTCTTTCTCCTCAGACTATGTAAAGCAAACAGGTAACTTGATGTTGTGGTTTAACCTGGCTAGTAACTAAAACAACCACACAGACATTTGTTCGCTCACTGTCCCCACTGGGATAGGGGATAGAACTGGGGAAATAAAGGTAAAACTCTTTAGTTGACATAAAGAGAATTTAATAGGAGTAATAATAATAATAATAATAATAAAAAACCCCAAATTGCTCACTTCTTGCTGACCAGTGCCCACCTAGTTCCTGATCTGCAGTCACTCCACAGCCAGCTTTCCCCAAGTTATATGCTGAACATAACATCATATGGTGTGGAATATCCCTTTGACCAGTTGGGGTCAGCTGTCCCAGCTGTATCCCCTCCCAACTCCTTGTGCACCCCTAGCCTGTGCATTGATAGGGCCATATGAGAATTGAAAAGTCCTTGTCTTGGTGTAAACATTGCCTAGCAACAAACAAATCATCAGTGTGTTATCAACTTTATTCTCATCCTAAACCCAAACCACAGGTCTACACCAGCTATTATGAAGAAAATTAACTCTATCCCAGCCAAAACCAGGACACTCACATAGGCTTGAGACCTGCTATTTAGTTAACTGAAGAATTTTAAAAGGCAGACAGATGAAATCCTGGCTCCATTATGTCAGTCATTTTTTATTTCATTGAATTCAGTAGCACCAAGGTAATTCATCCAAAGCGCTCCAGAAAATCACTCTGGCAGTCAGATAACTGGCCAAACACAGGGCACCTGGAGCTGAACCTCCCATGTGGTGAAGCAACATGACCAGTACAGAAATGCTGGATTGGTGGCCTCAGCTTGGGGTTTTCCAAGATAAACAAGAAAGCATTACCTCAACATTTGCTTAATTTATATTCCTGAAAACTCTAACACCTTCCGAGCACAAACAAATGGAGCCATCATAGCACTAACAGACATGAAAACGCATCCATCGCTCCACTTAGGCTACAAAAAAAGCCTGCACCCAAACTCCCAGTTGGGTATTATTTCCTGGATTTACTACAAAAAGAACAATGCATGTTTATTAAAAACAGAGTGGCTTTTAGCAGCAGCAGTAGCGCCGCGCACAATACACCAAAGCACAACAGGGGCCTTCTCCCAGCAATTGATGTGGAGAAGACCTTTGGCAGAGCAATATGGAAATTCGCATTCAGTGGCTTGATTAATTTGGAGTTTGGAAGCCACCTTCCTGAGATGGATGACAGTGGCTTATTAAATAAATAAATAAGGAGCAAGCTGAAGTCGCGCCGGCGTTATAGCATCAGATTTATGTCATCTGCGCAGGCAGAAAGGGCCTTTGTCGCCGCTATTGTTCGGCCTGTCAGCAGAGGCCTTGGCAGCGGCCTTTTGTCCGGGCTTGTGTCGGGGGTAATAACGGGGAGATGACGGCGGTTGGTCCGTTTGATGTAACCCGGTTTTATGGATGCCGGAGTTGGCATCCCCACACGCGGGCGGAAGAAAATAAGCGTGCCGGGGCACCGGGCCTGTCTGCTCTCGGCTCCCCTCTCTGACGGCCGGATGGGGGAGACGCCAGCCAGGGGCCCTGGGGCTCTCTGCTTTGGCACAGGTTGGCCTGAGGCCTCGGCTGTCACTGGGGGAGTTGAACGGAAAGGAAAGGCTAACAGTGAGAGAGCAATGTCCCTCAGGACAGCAGGTTGTACCAGCGACCAACCAACTGACCCAGACCAACCACCGTAGCTCCCTCCTTGCAGTGACTGCGGCTCTGGGGCTTGGGACCCTGCACGGGTCCTGTGGGAATGTTGGGAGCAAGTGGCAGGGTTTGGGTACGTGTGCCTCAAACTATTTGGAAGTAATTAAGAATTCTGGCACAAATCAGAATAACATGGTATAGGCTAGGAATTGAGCATGCTCAAGGTCAAAGCATTTTTCCAATTAAAAAAAAACCCTAACTACTGCACCACAAGTTATATGACATTTTTAGAGGGGCAAAGGGACCCTAATTTCACATCTTTTTAGGTGAAACAATCTGTGAACCATGCAGTTTTTACGAAGAACTTTGTACTTTTCAACTTGATATTTTCATGTGTTATCCTAAAAAGCAGGTTACTTTAAAATGCACAATTTTATTTGGAGTGCTGTGTGGTTGATATTCTTTACAGAAACATAAAAAAGGTTTATGTTGCCCATGTAGAAGCCACTTTCACATTAAATATGAGAAGTAGATGGATCACAGCAAGTCATCAAGAAATGTGAGTACACTGACATGAAGATGAGGGATAAAAAAATAAGACTCTCAGTTTGTGGCCAACTCTTAAGATCAACCCACTTTATTACGCTACAAAGGTGATATTGTAGGGTAAAAGTTAAAGAATACCTGGCACCCATTGAGAGCACCCATCCACTCTTAGCTCTGTGGCTGTGGAAGAATTTGCAGGAGGACTGAACAATTGCTATTCACACTGAAGGCCTCAATTTCCAATTTGCAAACAGAATATGAAAGTCATTTAAACTCCACTAACTCAGAGTTAAATAACAGGGAACTTACTATAAAGACTGTTTGAACTGTTTTTCCTACTTTGACATTTCTTCAGAGGCGAGTAATTAAAAGTGAACTGAGTTTGACACTAGCAAACTAAGTAACCCAACGATAAAGACTCATCATCATTAAGCTTTTTTTTTCCCCTGGCAGGGTGGAGGGGGGACTTAAAACAAAGTCATCGTTTCCTACTTACTTGTTTTGGGAGTACACCTTATACAGATACAAATTTTATGGTACAGATGCAAAAGATCCAAGGTATTAAGGAAAAAAACCCCCAAAAACAAACTAACCAAACAAAAAATAACCCTGGACGAACCTCTTATCTTAGTGCAGCTCATGTCACTACTAATTACATGCTAAAGAGATTTGACAGGGTGGAATTACAGCACAGGAGTTTGCTATAAACTCCACTGCACAGAATTTGATCTCATTTGTATAATACAAAACCTGTAAAGACGCTGGTCATTATTCTGGGTTACACCCAAATTTCAGTGGTTTTGGAAACAGGAATGTTAATTCTTTGTGTGTGCATGTAATGGAGAACAGTGTTTTCCTGAACCATCTTCCTTGCTTTGAAATTGGAGGGGGACCTGAGTGTCTGAAAGAAACACATATTACTGGTTTCAAAAAAGTTAGTACCATCTCATTAGCTAGGTGGATGCTGCAGCTGCACCACTTTGTGTGAGGATGCCAGAACAGGGTTTGATAAGGTCGGCGGTGTTGTTAAAATTGCACAGTATTGATTTGGTAAGAACTGAGACCTATACTAAAGTAATTTCATTTAAGAAATTGCATGTTCTGTTCACCATTATGTGACTGGCTGAGTTCAGTGTAAGCAGTGCCAATTTGCTTTGAAAAACTGTGTAAATCAGTAAGACAGAACTGCTGTGGTAAACTAAGGTCTGTACTACATGAAACATTCAAAATATAAGGGCTAAACACCATAGGTAGCCATACACACCTATTTAGACTAAGTCTGGTAAATTCATGTTATATATCTATATCTTTGAAATGTGTGTTAGTAGTATCACATAGAAAATGTCCTTGCATAACTAGATTAACTCCTGCACGCACACCATCAGCTTCTTAAATTGGTTAATGGTTGCCTTAGTGGAGTGAGAAGTTTGTTGGCAACTTCAGTGGGGTCAAGTTTTCATTCTCAATAAGCTTCTAGGAACAGGAAAACCTTATTTCTGAAAGTTGCCTTTGTTTCTGCATGACTTCAGTTAGTGAACTGAGAGCTTGTATGCTTCAAAAGAAGCAGACCTCATTTTGCAGCATTTATCTATGTGGAAAAAACCAACCCACAACAAAAACCACCTCACCCAACAAACCAACAACCAACTCCAGAATTGTTTCTGCTGTACATGGTGTGACTTCTTGTTACCTCTAGAGCTCTTCTTTCATGTCCTCAGTTCTGAGTGTGCATTAATGTTAGGCAACGTCTTTAGGAACTATTCAAAGCATTTTAAAGAAGCTATGGCATGTATCAAATGTAGGGCAACCTATTATGGTTTGGACTGACAGGAAACAATGCCTTAAAAAGCTGGAATGCTTCTTAGAGTCAAACAAAGCATGTATTTCCACCTTGAAACAGTATCAAGGAAAATTTCTAACCCACTCAAATATCACTCACCCATCACTGCTGTAAATAATGAATGTATTCCAGCCAATCCCTCTACTCACCAATATAACTGTTCAACACCGGCCTCTGTTAGAGATTTGTTTTGTTTTGTTTTAGCATGCTTTGGATATACCCCTGTCTGAAAGCCTTGTGATTATCAATTGTGCCATGCAAAATGAAAAATGTAGAAAATGTGTTTAAAGAAGATGCTTCTCTTTAAATGTGTACCAAAAATCAGCTAATGGATTTTTTTTTTTTCCTGATCAATAGTCATGGGAATGAATGGGTTTTTTATCAGAGCATTTTTTAATCTGGAATAAAGGGGGGTGGGGAGGGGTGTGTTTCTATAATGTTCTCCTTTGATAAAATGTTCATTTTTATTTTCTGCTCTGATGTTAACTATATGGCTCTGGTGTCCTTCCATCAATCTTTTCCAACCTCCTTTCTTCTGTCTGTTTGAGTGCATTTCCTATTACGCTGTTTCATTCTGTAGAATTTACTCCTTTCAACAAGAAAGTTGCTGGTAGTAAATAGTTCTGGTTGCATCTGTTGGGGGAGGGCAGGTATTTTTAGGTGAGGATCTGGTCCCCCAGGTTCTGAGATCAGCATTTCAGTTAAAGCCTGCATACTCGAGCAGCCCTTAGAGTGCAGTCAGAAATAATATTTCAAGAGTTTGCCCCAATCATTGGATGCAAAAATGAAGCAAGATTGTTACCTTGGCATTTCCTTTATAGTTCCTTGCACCCCTCCCATCTGGCCAATTTAACTGGATTTCATTAGGGAGAAAAAACCCAAACACCTACCAATTGGTCTAAAAAATGTTTTTTGTAAAACTGTATTGCATGTCCATGATGGTAAGGGACCAGAAGCAAAATTAGAATCCAAAACTGCTATTTTACCCATAAATTGAGATATCTGAAGACCCAAACAACCAAAAATAGCTAGGAAATTATGTCTGAGGAAGCACTGACTGCTGTAGGTGTGCATGCTGACTCGTAAAATATAACTCTGAATCAGTAAAGCTGTGGTTAAAACAATATACTCAGAGATCCTTCTACCACTGTTTGGTAACGTGCTGAAGTGTGGTGTGGGGTTTTTTTTCTTATTTCTAAGTTAAGTTTCTGGATCCTAACGTGATCTTCCAAAAGAGAGGGAAAAAGAGAGAAAATCTTGACGGAGTTAGCCCTGACCTATAAAAGCACCGCTCCACAGGAGTTACAAATGGCTTTTTGGCTAAGTTCAGCAGCTGAAAGGGCCTCTACTTGTTTTGTCTCCAGCTCTGACAATAGCCGTGGAGAAGAATGTCTTCTTTAAAAGTTCTGGGGATCAAGCTGAACCTTCAGCTGCCAGAGTTTTGCCTCTTCTCTTCCCTGCCCAAAAAAAAAAAAAAAAGAAAAAAAAAAGAAAAAAAAGAAGAGAGAAAAGTATGTTAAAGGGCCTAATCCTGCTTCCATTGTGTCTCTGTTCAGCATTTTTTGGGGGTAGACTCTTCTTTCAGGCTGGAGGAAGTACGTTTTATGCTTTTAGGTTAAGACCAGGTTTTGTATTTTACAGTAAAATATAAAAACATCTTAGGAATGATGTTTCAGGGTTGTTGGGGTTTTTATTTTCTGAAGAAAACTGTTGAAGTTTGATAATAAGCAGTAGGAAGCTGGTGGTTTCTGCACGGTTGCAGATGGTGTGAGCTCTCCCATTTTTTGTGAGCCTCTGTATGAGGACTACAGGCAGCTGTCGGGCACCGGCAGGCTCTTTGTGGTGCTACCCCACCTCCCCACCGTCACCCTGAGTAGATTCCTACACACCACTCCAAAAAATGCCCACGTCGTCTGCCCATTTGCTGCTTTGGTGCAGGATCCCCTAGTTCTCCTGTTGAATAAATACCCATGGCTTTTCATATGGCTAAAATGTACCTATGCCTCAGTCTTCCCCAAAACAGCTGGTGTCCAGGAGAGGGGGATCTCTCAGACAGCCTGGGCAATAGGGGGTACCCCGGCTCCCCTTCCCTGGGACATGCTTGTATACACACCCACCTGCTCCTGCTTTTATCCAGGCATGTTTTAGGACAAAGAAATGCCTGTGAGGGAGCTCATCCTGGTCTGGAGATGTTCTCTGGTGGGGTGGGGGCTTCATCAGAGCACACTTTGTTTCTCCATCCCTGGTTCTCATGAGGAGCTGCTGAGGATAGAGGACAGTGTAATACAATAAGAAGGGCTAAAAGCCTCCTTGATTGCAATTACCTTAAATTGCTAAGACAGAATCCTAGTGACGTAGCTGTGGCTTTTAAAGTGCAAGTTGTTTGGCTAACTTCTACAGTCAGTAAAGGGAGAAGGCAGGTCCTCCAACTCGAAGTTTCCAAGCTTGCTCACTAGATGACTTCTTTGGAAATACTTGCTTCTCTTGGTTGATAGCAGGGATCACCTACACCAGTAATGTTTTTAATTTCCAGTGAGGTGGGATGACATCTACTCCTGAATTGGGAAAATATTTAAACCGAAAAAGTTGTGATGCCACTGGAAAGGTCAGCCCACATGGAGCGGTCCCGAAGCAGATGAGAAAACAGAAAAATCACGCTGCAGCACAAATAAGCCTCACAGTTAACTGGTGGAAAGAAAGAACAATCCCAAAAGATGTGGATTTCCAAAGGACTTGGAATATGTATCTGTGAGCTTGCAGAACTGTTACAAAACTAGGATATGTTTTGCAGATGGGCATCAAATTGACAAAATCAGATGAAAGGACATTTGGAGAGAATTATTACAAGACCGCGATGCGATACGATGCTTTTCTTGCTTTTCATTCTTTGTATTTTCCTTATGGAAAGGGTGAGCAGGTATCTCCAGCTTCCATGTTGGTTTTTAGCTTAAAGGGTGAAAAGGATGCAGAGACTTCCAAGACACTTACTACCCCCATAACAACAACCGTTTTGAGCAGAGGCTGTGTTTGCTGGGAACGACGTGGTGTCATGTAGAAGTGCCCGAATTACTTCTGAGCGAGCTAGCTCAGGAAGTTGGAGCAACGTAATTGCATTAAGTGCTCTACTCAAGCTAATGTTTCCTTCTGCCCATACCAGGGCAGCTTTGATATGTCTGATGGCATTACATTAGGTATGTCAGCTTGCCTGATGTGCGGAGTAACGCACGGTGCCTAAATAAAGGGAAGACCAAAGCAGGTGCCACAAAAAGAGGCAACCTAACGCTTCCAACCATTATTAAACCCATTTTCCTACAGCAGAGAAACATCATATGTGTGTTTGTGGGTGCAATATAAACCCCATATAATCTATTCCATATAATGTCAGGCGTAAAGCAAGGCCTTGGAGCAGGATTAAATCAGAAAGAAAAAGGAACAAAAGTAGGATCATTTGGCCTCCTAAGGCCTGTAAGGGAAGAGAAAACAAGTTTAACAATGTGATGATTGTAGCTCCAAGTTGTCTCCTCGGCATGACACCGTTGTGGGGCTCCCTCGTGTACCTGCAAGCTGGGGGATTTGCCTGAGCACCCCGCTGAAGGCAACCTTGGGTGCGCCCGGCGCCGGCGCCGCTCCGAAATCACAGCTCACCAGGATAAAATGGAGAGCGGCGCATTTCTTTATAAGGGTAGAGAAGCCCGGAGGATAATGGAGTCATTTAACTGCCTTGCCCGGCTTGATGTATGAAGGTGGATTCACGAGTAGTTCCCATAACATTTTGCTGGTGGTTTAATCATTACCAAGAGAAAAGCCTAAAGAATGTGGAGAACAGGACACTGAGCTTGTGGAGTGGGGTTTTTTTTCTTTCAGGGGGTGGTGTTTTCTTCTGTTTTTTGAGAAATGCATGTCTTTGATGAGATATGGCTGCGGGCTACCGTTTTACATTTTATGTCGGCTACCTTTTGTCGGCGGCTCATTATTGATGCCGTCCTCTGTTTTAATTCACACTAGTCCACTAATCAATTACAGCGTTTATCCATTAATCAGGTATTCTGACAGGGTCAATAACTGCTTTGCGGTTTTTGTGGGATGTTGCGTGCTATCAAGCAAAGTATCAACAGTCGGTGGGGTTAGTTTAGCACGGTGTTGTTTTCGCGGGCTGGTGGACGTTCAGGGGAGTAAACATCTAGTGAGGCTTCTGGCAATGGCTCGGGGGGCTGGGGGAGTGGGGGGTTGATGCCCTGTCAAAAAAAAAAAAGCTCAGCTGTTTGCAAAATTCATGCTGACTGGTGGGTGTGCGAGAGCGCGTGCATGAATGCGTGCGCTCACGCATGTGAGCCTGCATGCACCCATGTGTGCCTGCCTTCCCCCCCCATCTGTGTGTGCACAGTACAAATAGACGTAGGTACCTTGTAGGCTAAATATCCACCTTAGAAAATGTGCCGGTTCAGCTCCATGGCTCATAACAGCTTTACTGGTGGTACATCACGGCAAGCATTAAAGGTTGGGGTTTGTGGGTTTGGGGTTGGTTTTTTTTTTTTTCATTTTAGCAAGTGGTGTAGATAACAGAGGGGGCAACATTTAATTGGACAGTTACAGTTTTGGTAGTTAAGTTACCGTCTATAATGATGGTAACAGGTTTCAATTATCTTTTTTATGACAGATGTACCAACATTTAATTGTTTCTCGTCAAGTGTGGAAAGAAAAGACACTTCTGTAGATTTTTCAATTCTTCTACATGTCACTTAGCTGTCTGCACCTTTGTTTGAGCTCCTTTCTCTCATCCTTTTTGCAGCAATGAGTTGTGTCATTCCCTCATGATCAGCACTTTTGTTGTCTTTGTTTTTTGCTGTACCTCAGAAGTCCATCTTTTCTTTCATCTCCTTCCCATTCATGCATGAGGGAACAGTTGTGCTCTGTTGTGGGGATGTTCCGCTGGATTTCAAACAGTAGGGTTTCTTTTTATTCTCTTCTAAGTAGTACAATGGGGCTGAATGTCTGTTGCAGAATGCACACACTAATATGCCAGGTTATTTGGTTTCTAAGAAGTCAATAAAAATGCTACATTTAGGTTCAGTACTTGGCTTGCTTTTTTTTTGCTGTTTGCCTTTCGGTCTTCAGTTATAAATCTGTTTGTTTGTTTCTGGTTATAAAATATAATCCTCGATATTAAATCCAAGCGTGGAATCAACAAACACTTAGGGGGAAAAAAAATCTTACTGGCGATAGAGTATTTTCACACTCACAGATTTGGCAGGCTCTGCCTTCCCTGATAAGGAAGGGAAAACTGCCGCCAAATCTAATTAATGGGGTCTATAACAGGGAAGGAGAGAGAGGGAGAACGGGGCGGGGGGCGGGGGGGGGGTGTGCAATCATGAGTTCGACTTGGCAAAACTTTCTTGTTTCTTGGAGACTTAGCTAGCCCTCTGCATTTAAGAAAAGGTAGCTTCAGCTGATTTTGTTTTTAAGGACTTTGGGTTTTTGCTTGTGCACCTGCTTAGTTTATAAACACTCGTTCAAAAGCCATTTCAACGGCAAAAGGCTAAAGACATAAAAAGCTAGAGATATCTTCAGACACTTTGTTCTCATATTCAGGAACAATCTTCAAAATCCTTCTTAATGAGGTCATAAAAGAAAAAAAATCGAACAAGTGGTACTTGTGTACCTCTCTAGGATGTGTCATCGGGGTCACTTGCCACTAGGTTATCCTATTTAAAAAGGGATTGGGATAGTTCAATCAAGCATTGCATTAAGAGAGAGACTTTGATTAATTCCTTCTCTTCTCTATTGTGCTATAGATAATTTCAGTAAATTTGTGATACTTTCTTCTTAGGCAGTGTTGAGGCTTAACGTTCTTGATGCGTCATGCTGTGTATTAGCATTTATTGGGCCTATTTGGCTCTAGTAAAGAGGAGTGTAGGCTGCAGACAGCCCTCTAATCTTTGACAAGTGAGGCCATTCTTTCAACATTACCGTTATCTCAGGTCATAGAGAGAAAGTGCTCTCTTACAGGTTTGCTGCAGGAACAAATATGGCATGTAAAGGAAGGGGAAGAAGAAAAAGTAAGTAGGCTGATGATTTATTGCAGATTTCTTTTCGGGAAAAAAAAACAGAGGTGACTTTTAGGGAGAAAATTACCGTCTCGGATAACTTGTTCATTTTCTGACACAATGGGGGAGAAGTAAAGAAAAGCAAAGCTGAGCCGTGCTACTAACTTGCGCTGTGGCTGAAGACTTGAAGTGCAGCAGAAAGCGACTCAGAACCCAGCTGCAATTGTATTACT
>JAKCOX010000204.1:41327-197416 GCA_022605575.1 Laterallus jamaicensis coturniculus
AACTTAGCATGCACTTATTTCCTTTTAAATATAGGACTTTAGAGTTTGCGTGTCTTTTACTCACTGTAAAAGTTCCTCTCTTTAGGTGGGTTGGTGTAATCTCCCTTCTCTTCCCTGTCTCACTTTGAAAACGTGTGTGACGGTCGCTGCGGAGACTCAAGGCCCTGTTGGGTATACACATATTTAGGCGCTCTTTAAAAAAGTGGATTTTTGACCTGATAGACCGTAACGGCTCCCAGGGAGCCACTATGGTCATTGTGTAAATCCTTCTTAGTTTTCGGTTTACTCACTTGATATACCGTAACGGCTCTTAGGGCCGTTATGGTCTATTGTGGTAATCCAGCTGCTGCACATGCGCGTGAAGCTTTTGTGCCTAAAAATCCTCGGGAAGTTTTGTTGGGAGCATAGCAGGCACATCCAGAATTGCTTCCTTTTGGGGGGGGGGGCGGGGGGGGAGGCAGGGGGTGGGGGGAATGAAATGGCTGGAGGAAAAAGCAGTGGCTCTTCTTCCTTTCCCTCTGGCAGGAGCCAAAAAACCCACTGGGGCACCTAAAAAGCTATCAGCCTACCAAGGAGTATTTTAAAAAATAAAACACAACAACAAAAAAGAACCCTTCCTGCCAGGTGCTTGGAATATCATCTGGAAAGACTGGTTTGAATCAAAACGTTCACAAGTGTGAAACAGATGATTTTTATTTATGCATTCGTTTAATGTATGTCTAAGATGTGTGTCAGGCTTCTGCCCAGTGGGATTTTTGACAACTGAGTTATTGACCCTTGAAAACGGGGAGTTGTAAGTGAAAGGCTGATATAGTCGTAACTATAGCAACACTGTCAGTGTTCCTGTAATTATTAACTTTTTTTTAATAAAAAAATTAAGAAGCTGTTCCGTTTCCTAAAGAAACCTTTATTGCAGACTGATGGTGCCACCACGGAGATGCGATACGCCGAAACAATGCGTGTCGGTTAGTTACAAAAATAATTAAATCCCTGGGAAAGTATGGAAAAAGCATTAAGCATCACTTGCTTGCATGAATAAGGCCTACTGGTTCCAACTGCTCCTACGAGCCGGCAGCGGCAGAGAGGTTTAGCCATCATCCTGTGCTGAGTAAAGCTGATGGAAGGCTGTGTTTTCACGCCTTGTGCAACTTTTCATGCCGTGCTGCCTTGAGAGAGCGATGTTTGTACTGAGGAGGGAGGCAGAGATTCGGACATTTATTTGGAGTTAATTCTCTGGCATACAGGGCAGAGTGATTTAACTGTGCTCTCAGCTCAGGGAGCGGCGGCACCTTCCAGGGAAGCGGTTTTACTCAGGCAGCCTGTGCTTGGGCTTCGTGGCAGAGTGCCGCAGGATGCCTCGACTTGATGCGATGCCACCAGGCTGTCGGAGCCAGGCTAGCCGTTGCTATACTCTCCCTCTGCTAAGAGTTGCCAGAGGTCGCAGGTCCCTATCCTGGCGTGACATGAAGCACTCGTAAGACTAACTCCCTTGTACCGCTTCAACTGCTTGGCTTTTCTCCCAAGTCTTGCTCCATGGTGGCCATCAACTAAGGTGGTACAGGTGGGGCACCTCCAAAAAATGCTGCTGCTGTTTGGGGGTAACCCTTCACCCCACAGGGACATGGCCAAAGCACTGGCCTTCTCTTAGAATCATAGAATCTCCTGAGCTGGAAGGGACCCATAAGGATCATCGAGTCCAACTCCTGGCTCCACACAGGGCCAGCCAAATCACTCTTGTCCGAGTGTGGCTTTCCAGGACTATATGTGGGAAATTGTTTGGGGGGGTGGGGGTGGTGTTGGTTTAAGAGAGGAAAAGCCTGTTGTACTTCAACAGGATCTCCTGAGCAGCAGGCTGCTTGCAGAGACCTTTTATGATTTTCTAAGACTTGACAAGTCAGTAAAGCTTTTATTATTGGTCTAGAATTTGTTTGAATTTTTAAATCCACCTTCCAAGAGGGGTAAGAAATGCACATTATGTATAAAATGTGTGCACCTAAATATTTAAAATGAGCACAGCAAGTATTTAATACCGCCACGAATGGCAGCAAGTCCTCTGTCACTTTATTCCTCATCATCCAAACTATTGATAGTACTTTATTTAATCGAGTTCTTTAATTGCTTTTGTTAAAACAATCAGTTGCTAAGCTTTCCTCAGCCAGGTTTTAGATAATGGCTTTTGTTTTTGCTTAGCCATCTGTTCCTGTATTAATTGCCCTTTTCCCCTAGTATCCACCAATAATTTTGGCAAACTGGTCCCGGAGGTTGTTCTAAATTCCTTTTTCCTCGTTGTCTGTTGTTGGACACCGGTACCTTTAGCATTTCACACATTTAATGGATGCAGTTCTGGCTACTGAAGGGAAGTTTAGTCACAGGGAGCTGAAGTTACTTTATTTTTATGCAACATTAAGTGCTGGCAAAACAATGCGGAGGCCTAAATAAAAATCATCACTTGTGTGTGGGGAATCAGTGTGTAGGGATAGTAAAAACATTTCCCTGCTCTCTCTGTGAAGTGAGGTGACAGGTCACAGTTAAAGGGTTTCAGAAGAACTTCTGGGGTCAGCAGCAAAGTTCCCATTTTATTTCCAGTCTGTGTGCTGAACTGCCATTTGTTCTGTGAGATTTGCACAGCTTCTTCCCCAGTCTTTGACTGGCAGGCTCCCGAACCAGGCTCTGATTCAGGAAGGTGCTTAGTCAAGTGGTATTATTAGAGTGCCCAGACTGTTCACATTGTGCTCAGCTGCTTGGCTGAATCAAGAGCCCTCTGTCTCCTTTTGCTTCCTCCTCCTCCGTTGTACTCCCATCCCTGACTCCCCTTTCCACTACTTCATCCTCAAAGGCTTATGCCGGGCTATGATGCGGCTGGCAAACCCAAATCAATACATTTTCTGTGTTCCTGATGCTGTGCCAAGAGATTCCTCAGTCCCTGCTTTTCATTCACGCTTCCCTCACCAAAATGTCCACTGATCTTGTCCTCTTCTTTTTTAAAATTGCAAACTCATCTTACTCTCTTAATCTCATTTTTTACTTTGTTTTCTTCTGGCTTTCTAAGGGAATACCTACCATGGCTCCATTTTGCAACTCTAATTGATGGTTTAGTTCCTATCCTTGTGCATCTCCCCCACAGTCCATCCTGCTCTTCTCCCGTGGGGGCTCTGTTAGGGTCACGTACGTCCTGGCACCTTGCCACTTGCACAAAACCCATTCCACCCTTTGATGCCCAGTGGCCAACTCATGGAAACAGTATGCATTTGTTACCCCTCTCCTGGTCAGTTGGGCCACCCTACCTTGCTGGGTTCTGGCTACCCAGGATCACCTCTCTTGCTTTGACTTGCCTATAGAGCTGCCCATTGCATGCCACTGGCTTCAGATTCCATGTCTACCCTGCCTGGGTCCTGGGTTTTCCTCACCTCATCCCTCTGCCAAACCTGGTTTCTTGCAGCCTACAGTTACCCTTTTATTCTCTTCCTCCAGCAGACACTTTTTAAGCTTCTTCCTTACTGGCCTTCAAATATGAGTGGTCTCACCAACATCCTCCGTCTTGCCTGCACTCAAAGTCACCCTAAGACTCCTTGTCCTAGGTTAAACGTTGGCTGCTGGTTTCCAAGCAATGGAAAAGGTGTATAGCATAATAAAAGTGTATTTTCAGTCAAGATGTACACACATATAGTTGAGTAACAGAGTAGTCAATGCACTGCAGCCACCTGAAGCCTCATTTGTCTCTCCAGGTTCTTGTATATTCACTTCTCCATAAGTCAGGCAGCATTTTTACAGAGCTTAGAAAATAATACACACACAAAAAAATTAATTTTTTTTTTAAATCATATTTTAAGACTAGTATATCTAAAATCACATAAACCTGAATGACTTATTATTTATTTTTCAAATTAATGTAAGCTCCCAAGCCATAAATAAATGTACTGACTAATAGTTATAACAACCTTTTTGTGGATCAAAAATCTAGCAACATCCTTGAAATGCTTGAGTTAGCAGGCATGAGAACAAGTCACATTATATCTGCTTAGGACAGGAACAGAGACAACATATCTTTAAAAGCACTCAGAAACATTACTGTTTCTTGAAAGGAAAGGCAGGGTTTCGGGCCAGATTGCACCAGGTTGTGGTTTTGTTTTCTTTGAGCATGCTGAATGCTGGGGCTTATCCTGTAGATCATCTGGGATGTCCAGCAATGGAACAACATTTCCTGTGAAGAAGTAGTGGTTCTAATGTATAGTGAAAGAAATTATTTAAACACAGCACTAGGGCTGGCAGTGCTTTCAGCTATGCCAAAGCTATGCAAAACAGCCTAAATACATATCCATTCAGGTTCAGGTCGCTAAGATGGGCATGGAGGTATTCCCAGAGATGTGCCTCTCTTCACTCTTTCCATGGGAGACTCAAGTCTGTTTTGCAATGGGCTCAGCTGTGGTTTTCACAGCCCAGTCAGGGCACAAGAACCATGCGGCCTCAGGAGGGGGATGGAGAACAGCCAATAGAATCATTTAGATTGGGAAAGGTCCTTCAGACCATCATGGCTACCACTGCAAATGGTAGTCAAAACTTTTTCTTCTTTTTTTTTTTAAGCCAAAAAGTTGTCAGTCTTCCCACCTATAAGCATGTGGTGGGAAACCACTGATGAAACAGCCCTTAAATTTCCTCCTTGCCTCCCTAAGTAATCTGAGCAGGAACAAGGAAAGGAGGATGTGAGACTGTTCTCCTATGTTTCTATGGCTAAAAATGCTGAGCTCCTAGAGATGAAGTGGAAGGAGTATCACCTGTATGAAATAGCAGGCTGCTTGCTTTGTTCTGGCAGGGGTTTGGCACAGAAAGGAAGTGGTAATGTTAGGGTAGAGCTGCTTCAGCTCACCAAGACCTGTCTTCCATCTACAGCAGCTCTAAATCTGTAGGGTCACACCTGTACTTGCAAGACACCCAGGATGTCCACAGTGTGCGGATGCAAGGCGCCATCATCAGTGACTAATGGTGGAACAATCTTCCAGCTAGTGTATGTGGGATCCTGGGTTAGGCTTCAAGTTTCATTACAGAATTCCCATTCTAATGCCATTGATGGGGATGCAGGAAAAGACAGTTTATTCCAGCAAAGAATGAGGAATATTTGAGACTAAACATTGTTGAAAAAAGGGGATTGTTTCCTGGATTTATGGAAGATAATTCTTCTTGCTGCTTTCCATCATCATGTATTATTGTTGTGCTATACCACAGTGGGTCTTTCTATACACATACATATACATGTGACCATACATGTACATTTATATATGTACATTTATATGTGCAGAAATAAAGAAATAAATTGTACATGTAGACATATATATATATATATATACAGGCACATGAATACACAAACATAAGCATGCCCTCAAATAAATAAAAATTCACCTCTAACTATTGTGGTTGCAAGCCCAAAGAAGATATTGTACTGTCTGTCCAACATATCACACTTCGGTTTTGCTTCCACCCAGAGCTAGTGAGGTTGCTATTTTGCATTTTCTCCTCTAAACTCAAATGACCCATAAAAGAGGGAAAGACTTTGCCTGCTGGATGTGTTCTGGAGAAGAGAATGGATATATCACATTTTTTCCCCAGCACATCTGATGCTAGTCTCTGACAAGAAGTCTTGCCATATCTGAGACACTAGCATGAGTAAAGTGTTGCTCAGGAAGATAAAAATTGAAACCTCCATGAGATTCTTCCTATCAGCAGGAAAGTGAATGATGATGATCAAGGGATGTTGTGAGACTGAAAATGATGCTTTGATCCATCCAGATTCCATATATACAATCCCCACTTAGAGAGTGGCACTTTGTTTCTTAATGCTAGTACCGATTACTGACATGCTCTACAGAATTAAAAGGTATCTCAATGATATTATTTTCCCCTTGTATGAAAGTATATCTAAAATAATACCTGAACAAAAAAAGCAGGCAGATACAGTAATTGAATACCTTTTATAAAAGACATATAATTATAATTATATATAATGATATAATTCCTTAAGTCTGAACCTGAATTCATGACAGAGGTTGTTAAAGAAGACTTTTCAAGGAAAAATAAGTGATGCGTTCGCACGTTTTCACAGGGAGTTTTTTCCATGAGGTTATTTATGTGAGTCTGTATGTTGTTTGGTTTTTATACAGATGTAGAGTTCTATAACAGCTGCTTGTTTAAATGTCATAAAAACTGTTATATGGAAGCAGACCTAATCCTATTCTCCATATAGATTTTCTTTTCATGTAATCCAGGACTTTCGCTTATCTATCACATAGCGTCATTATGAACTAAAAGCCACTTTCTTTATTTGTATAGGTTGCAAGGGAGGCAGTGTGTTTTTCTTCTGTTCTTTAAATAAATATTGAGCAACCCGTGTCAGGAATCTAGATGAAAAAATAGTCCTCGCTGTTAAACTGAGGCTGTCTGGAAGAATTTCTTTGCTGCGGTGCTCCTAATGGAGCTGTGTGCTCAGCAACCCTTCCTCCTGCCTTGCTCTTCCCTTCCCTCTCAGCCACGTCCAACTCTTCCCTCCCAGCTAGGCAGCCAGTAGGGGCAGGACCGTTTTCTAAAATTTGGATTTAAGGGAGAATGCTTTAAGATGTTGATGTTTGTTGTGATACAGTGAGGAAGGAAATCCACATTTAATGAAATGGAGGTGTTCGGGTGAAAGGGATATCCTGTGAAACAAGGCCACCAGAGAGGAGAGCAACTTCAATTCTTGAGCTTTACCTAAGTTTCTGTTGGCTTTTTCATGTGTTCACCAGCCACGGTAAATACATGCTGTAGCAGCCATCACCACACAAGAAATCTCACCTGGGAAACACAGATAAGAAACTCCCACAGAGTCTGTAATAAGAGCGCTTGCACTTGCACTTGCACAGAGCAAGGCCTATGAGGTGCTCTCAGTACCCCAGGAGGGGCTGCCAGCTGATAATTTGGCTTTTTTCATGAAAATAAAAACATTGTTTTGCAGAGAAGTTGATTTTCACACCATGATGATTTTTTAAACTCTGATCTGTCTAAGGTGCCCATGTTGGTGACTGACTGACCATCACATGGGATGGGACTTAGTACCTGGGGGATCTATGATGGGGAGGTTTTATGGTTTTATGTCCAGTTTCCAAGTCTCCCAGGATGTGACAAAGCAGATATGAAGAGTTCTGTGAAAATTTTTAGGGATAATTAAGTTATAAAAGTAGCTTAGAAACGGGCTTCTGCTTTTGTGTTACAATATGTTCCTTGGCCAATGTTTTTCCTCTGTCACATGTTCATATTATCTGCCCTGGAAGGTCTGGCACCTTTGTGGATCTTTGAATTTGCCTACAGAGCAAAGTTCATGCTCAGTACGACAGGCTGTGATGATGTGTACCAACATGGTCCTCCAAATTAGTTCCTCGCCCTGCACACCCCAGGATGGGGTTCATCTCCTCCAAGCATGCTTACCTCCTCAAGGCACCCGAGTCGGGAGGAAGATTATGGCTGAATCCCCCCTTGGAGGGAGCACCTGGGAATTTGACCACACACCCCAAATGTGCACCCACAGGGTCTGCAAGACCCAACTCACCAGCTCAATAGGGTGAGGGATTTGTCCCTTTCAAGGTGGGCATGCAAAGGCTGCTCACTTGCTAAGGGGAACTGGGTGGTTAGAGGGGTACTGAGCCTGAAAAGGCTGGTGGGTGCTAAAATCACCATTTTTAGTTTGCTGATCAGAGAAAGGAGATGATTTTGGAGGTCTGCTGCTGAGTTAGGGATTGGCACGCCTGTTTCCACCTAATAAAAGTATCATTCAGATTCCTATGTGGACGATCACAGTTAATTGAAAATGGCTATCTTTTTTATCATTAGTTTCACAATATTTGGTATTTCCTTTCAGCCTGGCTTCCTAAAATCTCAGCTTTAATTTTTTTCTTTCACTTCTAAAGAAAATTTCTGGCTTTGGCTGTTGCAAGGAAGAGCTTGAAAACACAAAGCCAGGGACACAAGAACCTGAAAACAGTATTTTGCTGTGCAATCTAAAAAACGTTGCAATTTTTAATGCATTGTATTATTCATGGCTTTTTGAATTCTTGGTGTTGATAGCAAACAAAAAGAACAGTTTGGGGGTTTTTCTTTAAGAGATGTATGGAATAATCTTCAGATGTAGGATAAATAGTGAAGAAAATACAGGTGTTTCATCATCTGTACAAAAGAGGTAATAATGATAATTCTCATAACATGCTGTGAAAGGCAGGAGAAGAAGGAAGTTTTATTATTTGGTAATAAATCTTTGCTGGGTGTTTGCTTACTGGAGATGAAGAAAGTTCTGCAGTTTCCATAAGGTTGTTTAATCCCATCACTGCTACTAGTTGTATATCTTTTGTCTTTCAGTAGTTGAACAGAGACTTAGTCAAAGGCATGAAAATATAATAGAAGTCAAATTTTTGGGGTGTTCCCTGCTATCTTTTGAAATTAATAAAATAAGATTTGGTTTTCATCTTCTTTCGCTCTCAAAGGAAATAGGGCTGCACTTACCATTGTTACTACCATGGCTGTCACAGAAAAGATTCCCACAATTTGCTACCAGGGAGTAGCAACAGCGGCATAGAAGATTCATTTGATCTTACATAATGTTTTCATGGTTAATAAGATTTACATATGACATTTCTGAATGATTAAAAGTGCTGGAATTTCATTGCAGTAGGCATTAGCTCCTGCGATTGAAGTTAAGGGAGGGGGTTTTTTATATTTTTTTTTTATAGCTAATCAAGAGTTTAACTGCCTCTGGGGCATTTTAAGAAAATGTTATACTCTACTTAACGAACATTATACTGCAAATAAGAGTGATATTCCTGTAATTAAAACAATCTGGATATTGCTTAATGAATGTTTTTCTTATCTTAATGTATAGGCAGTAAGGATTCATGTAGTCGCCTTTATTAACTTGTGGAGTTAGTTAAAAAGCTGGTTAAAGCAGTCAGTCCATATCAGGTCAATATAAAATGCTTATGTAGGGATTTCATTGCTCTTATAAATCCGACTAGTTAAAAATATAAACACAGCAGATGCTTGTTTGGGCCATCCCGAGCCATACTGGAGGGTACACCCTATTTCTGCCTGTAGACCTTTCTGAAGTTAAGTGCTGCCCATGGGCACCCCGGGATTCACAAGTCTTCTTCTTTATGGTCCGTTTAGGGGATATTTAAACATTTCCACCAGGCTGGTATTGAAAAGCAGAGAGCGCCTGGTTTTCAATTAGCGCGGCCGTACTCGCTGCTGAACTAACAGCATTGTGTGTTCATTCCTTCTTCTGTCATATTGCATCAGCTCTGATGTAATTACAACATTTTGGGGGGGGGGGGGGGTGGAGGGGGGTGGTTTTAGTTTTATAGTTCTGTTCTTCAGTGGTTGCGTATTTACTAATTGCTTCCTGGATCAGTCTTTACTACTCAGGGGTTTTTTTTTGGCACAGAAGCTGCCCTGAGTAAGTTCAGCTTAATACAAAATAACTCTGCTGTGAAACAGCTCTTCTACAAACTCATGCTTGGCTGAACATTTTTGCTTTGCCTCTTGCTCTGAAAATATTGTGTGGTTTTGGGTGTTTGTTGGGGTTGGGTTTCTCCCCCCCCACCCCCAATCTCAGATCGTGCATCTTTATATATATGGTTTAAAAGATACTGGCTGGGTTGCTTCTGCATGCATCGAAGTCTCAATTTTGCACAAGCCTCTGCGCCAAAACCTGAAAACAGCAGGTTGGCCCATGCATTGCCTAAGAACACGTGGAAATGGAACAGTTTCATAATCCAAAATTAATCCCTGGTCCTGCAGGCACTTAAGCACATGGTTAATTTTAAGTGTTTGACTAGTCCTTTTGATTTCTCTGGGCTAAGCACATGCGTGAGTGGGTTTACAGGAGCAATCTCAAAGTGCAGAGAAGACTGCAATATTGTTTTGTTTTTCCTAAGCAGTAAAAATGTCTGTGCTTTATTTAGTGCCATAATTTAGATACATTTCTAAGTACAGGAATCGTCACGCTGTTTGTGCTGTGGCTAAGTGCAGACTGCCGTAAATTGCAAATCAAGATAAAATATGGGCTATTCAAGGAAAAACCCTCAGAAGCATGAAGGGAACCTCAGTTTGTAAAATATCCCTGCCACAACCAAAATTACAACGAAGGCAATTAGTCACAAAAATTCAGAAGTTCTAAAAGTCCCAAAGCGGGTGAGAGATTTATTCTTTCTTATAACTTATGTAGCACCACTATGTCGAGACTTGATTCCTGTCCGTCTGCCAGATATTCTCCAGCACATCTTTCAGTGGGATTTTATTTTCACTCCAACATAAATCAGAAGTGATTTTTAGAGGACTCTACTCTCCCTTTTCTCTCACGAGGTGCAGATATGGATACCTGACCTGCGTAGGCTCTGGTGACATAGTGGCAGGGTGTTACAGCAAGGTCATTTAACAGGCAGGAATGGCACTTTACGGATTCAGACGTTACCAAGCGCCTGTTTCTTATTTTACATAGAACTCGTTAGCAGCCCGCTCCTAAACTGCTCAGGAGGCTTTGGCTCTTTGGGCCTCAGATTGTAATCGCAGTAATTAGCGCTGAATTTTCAAATCCTGGTCTCAATCTTGACCTTGCAGCATTTAGCCGATGTGCACACAGCGGGTACCGGTGGCAGGAGCTGCAGGAGCTCAGCGTTGGGGATGCTCCCCGTATCCTGGCGTCCGCACCAGGGTGGAGGAAAGAGGGAGAAAGCATGTTCAGTGAGAAAGGAAGTTCTGTCCAAGCATTGTTAGGAATTTTTGCATACATGTACATAGAGATGTGGGTGGATGCGGAGCCAGTGTGTGACAACGTTGGGGCAGAATTGGTAGGAAAGGGAGTGCCTGGCGATGAGCTGGAGGGGAGAATTGGAAGAGGCAAGACCGAGTGACATAAAGATACTCACAAAGTCCGGCTTTTCAGCAGAGGCCACCAATGTGGGCCTGACTTTATGCTACCATTACAGATTTGTGGGGTTTATACATTCACTTCCTAAGACAAAGTCTGGCGTGGGATGCTCCAGGTCAGCCTGTTGGTGATACGCGCCTGATCATCCGGAACTGGAAGATGCTTGACCTCAGAAGTCACCCTTTTCCCTTTGTGTTGCACAGCCCTGGGCACACTTGGTACTACGTATTGGTTTGTACACAGCAATGATAAATCAAAACAAAGCATGCATCGATGTCATGCGGCCAGGGTAATCTCTTCTCACTTGTCAATGAGCATTTTAAAAAAAGGCTAATTTTATATGTAGCCCTTCCTAAGTGTCTCAATATGCTATGGGATATTCTTCACCCCTATTGTGGGGTGGTTTTGTTATTTAAAATGCGTTGTAATTTTCTGTCGCAGCTGCTAGTTGCAATTCTGTAAAATTATGTAGTGCAGAAGCTTCTGTTGGGAAAATGTAGAACTAAACAAAATTTTACAAAATCCCCTTACAGTGTTGTAGGTTCAAGAACTATGCAACACAGAAACAAATGAAAGCACTGAAAATTTACTCATAGAAATTAAAACATACGAACTTTTTCTACTTAGCATTCATGTTTATTTATAGATCTTTATAGTTAGGAAAAGAGGGAAATTAATTGGTATCTTAACTACATTTTCCTTTGGTTAACGTGGCTAAGCAAGTGTGCCACAGACAGAGATAGTGCTTTTCCATTGCCCGGCAGTGATGCAGGTTTGCTTGAGCAGCAGAAAACATCCCAAGGAGCCAGGAACTTTTGCTGATGGTAAAAGCAAAGTGAAGCACAGCTGAGGTGGGGAATACGATGAGTTATTCAGTCATCCACACTGTAAGGAAAGAAGCGAACCCTCGACTGTATGTCTCACGTATGTTAAAGCTCCCCAAGACAGGACATCAATTAACCTTGGATGATAGCAAACACACACACACAGGCTGCCCAAGAGAAGCAGCCTGTTGCCATTAGGAGGAAGCAGCAGCCCTTGTCACCCTGAGCCATTATTTAAATCTCTTTAAAAATCCCCTTGTTAAGTTGAAGAACGAAGAACGGTAGCACTATCCACTTCCTTAAAACCAGACTATTTTTGCTGGAAATAGGAGAATAGGAGATGTCAGTAATATAAGAAGCCAGTGGTCCTTCTTTTTTTTTTTTTTTTTTTCTTTTTGAATCTCTGCTGTCTAATTTGGACATTTTGAACCCAGAAGAAAAAAAAAAACCCTGATCTTCAGTCAAAGCAATTCAAGGCATGGTGGAGCTCAGAGTGAACCAAAACAACAGGGTCAAATGTAGTTGAAAGAACATGGTGGGGTAAATAAAAGGTCTCTTCTTTCTTTTTTTTTTTCTTTTTTTTTTTTTTTTTACGGTTAGTGCTGGTGGGAGGAGAAAGTTTGGTTAACTATTTAACCTATGATAGCCTTTTATCATTTTATGGCCGAGAGATCTGTGATTTTAAGCCTTTTGTCAGTATGTTCCTGGTTTGTATTCGATCTTTTCCTTGGAAAGGCTCTGGTGTCTGGTTATAAGACTTGTATCAATTTAGTGGAGATAGGAAAAAATTATAAATAACCAAAGTTACATATTTTTCCTAAAATTATATGCCCACAGCTTTGGTACTTAGTTTCCCTTCAAGCCCTAAACTGCTTCCTTCCACTCACACTTCTCTGTCTTGTGATTTTGTTATTTCATCAGCGGGGCTCTCCTTCCCCATTTGGTTTGCCTCTCTATTTTTTGGCTAATAATGCGATGCGCCCCATCAGCTGGAGCAAGTGCTTGCTAAAGGTCACTTGGAAGCCCCCTTTTCATTTCTCCCCGCTACAGTTTTTCCAGCGGGCTCTTGGGAGCAACCCCCTCCAATCTGTCCCTTTTGATATCCAAAAGCTGGTTGTTACGGGGGTTAAATTTCTTAATTCGCTGAGGTTTTTTGTGAGCGCTTCTTTAGCCCACCGCTCTGGGTCCCCGCGGCCGGGCACAGACTGCTTGTCTCCCTAAGGATGCTGTCCAAGCTGTAGGGTTTAGTCTTTCACCCTCTTCAAACTTGAGGGATGGGGGCCGGTTTTATACCTGTATATGGTCCCGTCAGCTTCTGGGGAATTAATCGCTGCGTTGCATCCATGCGAGATCGTACCAGCCTTATTGGGGGAGTTTAAAATCAGACAAAGCCTCTTCCAGGGCGCTTTAACTGGGAAGGAAAGCTGCTTGTCAAAGGGATCTCAAACCACAAGAGCTGGTGGCTTCTGCCTGCCCTGGCAAGGGGTTAGGTTTGGGGGGTGGAAGGGTGGGGGGGGTTGGGGGGGGAGATGTTCTTAATTAGTTTTTGGAGGGTCAGAGAAATGACCGTAGAGAGTCTGGAACAAAGGGAGAAATCAAAATGTAAAGCAGACTGTTTGATATGTTGATAACCCCCCCAGTTTTAATTTTAGCATAATTGGATCAGGGTTAGTGGCAGTTGTTAGGTAAAGTACCTTTGGGAAGTTCTGGCTTTATTCAGAAGTAAATATCATCGCTTTTCTCTGTTAACCTAAGCCTTTTCCTTTCATTCTTCCTTCCCCCCTAGCCCAAAAAGGAACTGCTCAGTTTACCTCGGATTTATTTTCTGCCAGGAAAGCGACTGAGATTTCAGGGCCCTGTATTCTGATGGTAAAGCTTGTGACATGAGCTTTTGTTTCCCCGTGCGAGGAGGAAACGTGAGCGTTTTTTTCACATGTTAACTTTTTAACAATTGCGGGGAATTTCTTCCCCTTGAAAACTGCCGGCCTTTTCTCTTTTTTCCTCCCCTTTTCTCTCTTCTTGATATTTTTATTTCCCTTTTATATGGAGACTTGTAGATTTTGTCACTTCAAACGTTAGGCTGTTCCTCCTCTTTTCTTTCGCTTTACAATACACACTAGGAGATTTTTTTTTTTGCATATTCCTCCCCTTTCTCTGTGAGATATTGTAGTTGACCAAATTTAAAACACTACAGTATTTAGCATCCCCGCGGTGCCATTTTAAGTATTTGGACCTGGAAAATGCCCCAAGCAATAACTACCTGAATTGCTTTTAATTACACAATATAGCTGCATCATTTTACTTCAGATTCTTTTTGATTGATGCTGTAAGGCAATTGTAACCATGGATGATGGGATTAAGTGCCTCTTGAAGTGACTTTAGCTTCTTGTGGGAACAAAGGGAAAGAAGAGAACACTTAGTCCCTTTTTGAGTGAACAGCCTTTTTTCACTTGCTATATAAAGAAATACAATTAACAAACATTATCCCCAGAGGTGAATTGAAATGTACATGCGGACAATAACCGCTCTTGACTGCAATTAGACATATATGATCCGAGGTATTTTGGCCATTCATTAGTGCTAATTGTTTGAGAAACAAGCCCACAGAACAAATGATTAAAATGTTAGTGCCATAACCAGGATTATTAGCATGTGTGATAAAATGCATGCACCGCAGCTGTACCAATAAAACTGTCCGGCGAGTCTCTTTGATTCGGCAAACACTGAGCTCGGCTGCGAGCCCTTCGTATTTGCACAGGGCCTGCTGATGTTTATAACAAACAACTTATATCTCCTTTTCTTAATTAGAAGGAATTACTATGCAAATTGCAGGGCTTTGTAATTTCGGAGAAGTTTCCTTTGTCTTTGGCAGGTTATTTGTGTGCGGTCGTGAGCTGCTCCCTACTCAATTCGACAGCGGAAAACCATTATATTTACTCAGGGGCTTTATTTCTTGCACATATGGGAGAAATAATTTGAAGAAGATTTTGCTGCGTTCGCTGGGTCGTGTTGAGCAGGCTCTTGGGTCTCAGGTCAGTCCCGTCCGTCTGCCCCAGCACCAGAGATCCCCAGGACCGTGGTTGGTACGCAGTTACGTGCGTACAGGTTGGAGATGCACGTTGTGGAGATCAGCCAGCTTTTTTAATGGCTTGGTTCAAATGCCTAAACATGTTCTCAGGAAATAGTTTTGCCAGTGCTGTGCCAATGACTGTAGAAGGAGAGATCTGGCCCATGGAGCAAGGGATATCTCTGTACGCGTTAGGCAGACCACGGTGTAGCATCTCTTCCAGGGGTGGTTCCACCTAGCCAATAAAGAGGGAACAGAGGCGCAGGTTAGAGTTCTGACCCTGAAAATCACTCGTGGGAGTGCTTTTCTTTGTGAGCTGGACATCGCTGGCTCTGGTGAGGTGTGTGCAGCCAGGTGAGCATGTGAAAGCCCAGCCTACGGCAGGGAAGCGCGTGTCCTTTCAGGTAATTTCCCTGGCTCGCGGTCACGCCGCGCGGCTGCCATTGCAGCGTACGGTGTCTCCTAGGAAGCAAAAAGGTTTCATTTTCCCCTTCCCGAGGGTGAACTGTTTGCTCTTGGGTGACAGGGCTCTCAGGGGCTCACAGGTAACTTTAACTTGCCAGCTACTTTTACGTATTTGATGAAGACTTTAGGGGAGTGTTATATTTGCTGGAGAAATTTAGTGTCATTTCCAAGACCCAGGAGCATCCAGCATGCTGCAAGATGCTACAAATGAAAATAGGCTGCTGGAAAACAATTTAATGAGCGCTAGGGAGCCTGCTTTGGCAGAGGGGTTGGACCCGATGATCTCTTGAGGTCCCTTCCAACCCCTACAGTTCTGTGATTCTGTGATTCCCTAATAGCCTAGTCCTTGTTTTGACTTAACAGTGCTGAAAGGAAGGAACACTGTCTTAGCAAATTCACTTGGCTTTTGTCCATGTGTTTAGTTTAAAACACAGTCAAGCTTAGTTCGAATCATTAAAATACTTGCACTCAGGAAACACGCTGAACATTTTCTTCCTCTTTATAGCAAGGGATTAACTGTATAATTGAAATTTCAGGTGGGTGTGTGGAGGTGTTTGCGTGTGTCCCCATCCTAAAAAAGTAACTAACTGTTGGGGATGGTTTTATTCTATCAAAGTAACCAAAGTCGAGATGATCAGGATAGTTTTTCCTACCAGAGTAGCTAACTGCTCACATGCACAGCGCCCTAGGCCGTGCCACTGTTTTAAAAAAGGTCTATAGGAAAATTGATCCCTTACTAAAGCTGCTTCTTCCTCTACATTCATTTTGTTGTAGAACCTAAAACATGACTGCGCAAGGAAAGGCACAGTGAGAATGGAAGCTTCTTTTTTTCAGATTATACATCAATGGACTATCATGTGAAAACATTTATTGCAGTCACACCTAAGCATACTTGTTGAAAGCTCATTTTAAGAACTTACGTTTTTAGAGTTCTTTGTTTTGAAAGGAGAAGGATGCAGTGTTGGACCACTGACTCCAGTTCTTCCTGTACTTTTGGTTTTTTCCTGGTCTTACATTTTAAAAAAAATATTACTTCTTCAACTTTCTAAAATGTTCCATAAGACTAATAATTTGACAGATTTACAGAATATTTTTATGATAATCCGTGTCTCAAGAAATCTGTTGTTTGGGCCCATGAGGCTACAGAGTTGGTTAGCTGAAGAGGAGATAGCAATAGTCACCAGGTGATAGTATTCCAAGCATCAAGGCTAGTTAGGTGATGGTATCTAAGTAGATTTAATCAACTGCTTCCCTGGGGTTAGCTGGGGAGAAAGTGGTGTTGTTTTTTCAGTTAACTGTAAGTTCACAGGCATCAGTGGTGGTACCTGGCTAAATCTGGTCTGGGGGTAGTGATGATTTTGCCTATGCAATACTACATGTTATTGTGCATGGTATGCAGGGTGAAGCTGCATCTATGAGGCTTGCAGCAGTGAGAGGGAACCTGGCTTGTCAAACAGTCCTAGGTTTGATGACAACCCAGAAGAAAACCTAGCAAATGTGTGTGACAGGAGATGCATCTTGGCGTGTTAGTTGTCTCTATGGAGTTTTGGAGTTGGAGGGTTGGCAGAGGCAGTCATTAAGGGTCCTTGAGGGGCTGCTTGGCTCTAGGCTGGAGTTAACTATTAATGGGCTGAGCTCTTTGGCTCCTTTGTGCCTTTGGGATCTACAAGGTTGAAGCCATCAGAGAAAGAGAATAGAAACTAATCACTTTTGTCCCCTCATATATGTTTAGTGAAGGACTGCAGACTTCTTTGCTGACCTCTGTGTCACACTGAAAAAAAGACCCTTCTATTTCCATTTGAGATAAACCACTCTGCCACCACCTCCTTGCTATCCCCAAGTGTACTACTGTGAGAAAATGGGATTAAGTGGATTTAACTAGCAGCCACTTGAGTTGCCACAAGTTGTGTAGCCATCCCCACTTCATCATGAGGCAAAGGACATGAAGTGGTTCGTGGAGGAGGCGCAAAGCGGATACTTAGGAGGGACTGGTGGTTCTCAGTTGCATGTCTCCAGGTTTGTCAGGCCTTCTACCACCTAAGATGCAAAGCTGTTGCAGTTAGAGATGAAGATTTATCAACAAGGGTAGCGCTTCCACTTGTGTTAACATAATGTGTTGTTTCTGTTGGACAGCAAAGCTGCCCCATTGCTTAGGCTGAATTAAGCATTACCAGGCACATTACAAAGAAGAGATTGACAGTGGGTTTTTGTGGGCTGGTAAAGGGGGTCCACCAAGGACATGTCAGAGACCCAGCAGAGGAGGTGGTGGAATGGTTGTCCTTTTCAACTTACTTTACTGAGATAAAACATGATAAAAGCCTTCTTCCTCTTGTTAACCTAAGACTTGTATTCAGTTTTTAGGGTACCCACTCTAGAGAAAGTGAGGGTTCTTCAATAGGGGTTAGCTTAGAAAGGCAAATACTGTAGTGGTCTGTCAGTGACGTATTGTGTATGCTCTGATTTCGATTGACTGAACTAATTTCCAAGCATTTGGGGAGGGGGGAGAGGGGGTGGGGAGGGTGTTTAGTCATGTTCACTTTGAAGAAAACCCACATGTGCATACAGCCGTGTGTCATCCAAGTGTAGCAACTTGGGAAGGAAGCATTATTAAGAGGGGCGTAGGAAAATGCATGGATTCCTGACATGATGCGATAATGACATGTTCAGCATGGTGCTAGAAAAGCTTTGCATTATTCAAAGTGCTGAATAATATACATGATAATGCATAATGGTGTTATATGGTAGGATTATTTTGCGGTGTAAGTGACTCGTGCTCTGAGTATGAAGGCAAATTGTATTATTTTGCCCTCGGTTTTGATGTGGCAGAATTGGCCAGGGGGTACAGCGTGAAATGGGAAGGAACAGTAGCAGGCAAGGGTTGGTTTTGTTGGGGGGGGGGGGGGGGGGTTGGGAGACCATGAAACACAGTCACACCTTCTGCAATTTATATCTCTGTGCTTGTAATAACGGAGCAAAGCAAGTTCCCTACGGCACCCGAGGGCAGCCTCCCTCGACTGCTCCGCTGCTTCCAAGTGGAGGGCTCATGCCTTGGGTGAATTAGCTGGTCCCACACTGGGAATACTGGCATGGGGTGGAGATGAACACAAACCTGACTCCTGTGGGCCCACTCAAGCCATGTGGCACCACAGGCTCACACCTGCACTGAAGTGAGGTGCACAAAGCATGGCTAAATTTTATAAGGCCAACAACCTGCTGCTGCCGGTGGGTTTAAAAGCTCTGTGGATGGAAGTCAGGGCTGTGGATCTGCAGGCTTCTGAGAGGACGTGTTGGGATTAGTGAGGTTCCACGTTACATGGGGTTTTCATGTCTGTTTCCCTCATTCCCTCCCCGTCCCCCCATCCATTTTGCTTATTTTAAATTTGCATGCAAATGCATTTGTTGATATAACACTACAGTTGTAAAATCAGTGTCAAAACCCCATGTTTGCTTTAACCAATGCCCCTGCTTCGTTCCCAGCATGCAGCCCAGCTCCTGGAGCAGAGGTGGCTCCTCCCTAAAGCAACCCAGATCTGTGCCCAGTGCAGCCTCCAGCTTGTGGGGAGTCCTATGGCAGGGGAAGAACCCAACCACTGCCTTTCTGTATTTAATACTTGCCCTGGCACACTGAATGGGCGGCATAGTTAAGGCTTCAGAAAGTACCTCAGCCCTGATACTTCTTCAGTTCTCAGTGCATTCCAACTGCTTGTTGTACGTAGCAGTTTTGGAGCTGTGCTGTAATTAACTGTATCTCCCTACCTTGGTTCTTCCTAAGGTTAAAAAATATATAAAGAACCCCAAACTAGCCACTATCTATGTAGGAGTGTTTCCCTTTAAAAATGTAGTCAAGTGTTCTTTACAGCATTGTAGCCAAGAGCCTAATTTCAACAATATCCTTTACAGGGTGGATTCTCCTCTGCCAGCTGGTGTTCCTAAGCTTAGTTACCGCTTTGCATCATCTCACAAGTACGTTCCCAGGCGAGCTGTGCTCTACGTACCTGCGGATGATGAGAAGAAGGTTCGGAAAATCCCATCACTAGATGTAGATTGTGCAGTGCTGGACTGTGAAGATGGCGTGGCTCTGAACAGAAAGGTAATTAAAAATTATCTGTGTGATACAATCAGCGCTACAGAGAGCGTGTGGGAAAACACTGCCTTTGCCTTGGGGAAGTGACAACCAGAGAGACAAAGATAAATCTTCAGATACAGAAAGTAATGTAACGGTGATAGGCTTTGTGAAGTCATTGGGGAAATCTGCCTACCCAGAACCAAAAGAGATCACCTCCACACATACACACACACACACACACACACACACGCCCCAGTGAAGTAAGTGGGGAGGGAGTTTTGAGGGAATACAGAACTGGGTGTAAGCCCTCATCACAGAAGAGCAGGAGATACTGTTGTTGCTGCTGCTGCGTATTTCTTAGGGAAGAGGGGAAAATGGTCTGTGAGAAGAGGAGCAGGAAAGGAAGAGTTAGTTCAGAATCAGCAGATTGGGGTTTTTGTTGCCGAAACAAGGGCATCTTCAGATTGCGAGCAAACCAGCGTGAGTTTGGGTTCAAGCCTTGGGGGGTTTAGAAAGACTTACAGAGCTTTTTGGAAGAAGTTCTGTTAGGGGTGTTTCTGAAGGAAGAAGTTACAGCCTGAGTACACCAGGTTTTGGACAGGGCAGTTTAGATTGAAGGGGCTGCAAGGAAGCAGGCATGGAGAGCAGCACAGGAAAGAGATGGTGATATATTATGTACCAGTGCCAAGCTTTGTTGACACTGACTTGTGAAAGGAGAAGGATCTAACATGCATTCAGCTGTGCTTGCAAGCAGAATTTTTAAATATGCAAAAATAACCTTTTCAAAATGTTTTACATCACAATGTATTTGAGGAACTGGTGTAAATGTCTTCTAGTGAAAGGTGTTTCTGAACAGGAACGTAAGTTTGCCATAATTTTTGCAACCCTTTTATATTTGGCAGTTTTTCTGTCTGTTTTACAGTGCTTCAAACTAGACCAAACATTGCTTAGGTTTTGAGTACGAATGTGTTGACAAGGAAGTTATGAGAACAGGCTTGAAAATTTTCCCATCTCAGAGATGCAGATGAAATTGTAGTCCTTTATGTTTCTTGGGAGTTAGTGCTTTCCAGAAGGACTGTCCTGGTTCTGGCCAGGCCAGAGTCAACCTCCCCAAGCAGCCAACCCAGGTGAGCTGAGTTTCCACACCACCTTACATCACTCCCCCACAAAAGGGGCTGGTTGGGGAGGGGTGCTCCTGGGTGCCTCCAAGGCAGTCTGAGTGTGGCCAGGGTGTTGGGCCAGTCCTTGTGCCATACAGCACTCTGTTATCGTTGGGTCAATAAGGTGCTCTGTGTTATCACCATGTGAGTGAAATTTGCCATGGCCTGTTATTGTTCCCTTTTCACAGTGCTTTTGTCAGTAAACTGTCCTTATCCCAACCCATGGGGCTCTGTCTGTCTCTCCTCTGGGAGTGAGTGGTGTGTGGTGCTCAGCTGCTGTTTGGGGCTGAGCCACTACAGACTCTCTTAGGTAATGTTCTCTTTAACCTCCAGCTCTTTACCAGTCTGCTGGAAAGAAAAATGTTTCCAGAGTTTGCATATATCCATTTTAATTCTGAAAAGTGAAAATAGCATTGCCAAGCGTTCATGTGTACTGCTTAAGAGACTTGGAAAACATTTTCCAGTTGCTAGAATTCTCTGTGGATGACTAAAGTTATATCTAGTGTCGCCGTGACTTAGTATTGTCTAGGTCATATCTGGGTAGCTGCTGCTGTAAGATGACACAAGACACACAATTGTGTGTTAAACTGCAGTGTTTGTAGGTGCAGTTTAATTCTATAAGCCAAATCATTCCTAGCAGAAGCACCTATTTCTAATAGAGAATGACAGCAAACCAAAATTTTATGATCAAGGTGACAAAGTTGCTAGTAATAATTTCTAAAAGGTGGCAAAATTGTAGTTCCAGTGAAGTGAAGGAGTTGTGACACTGGCTATAAGATTTCTAAGAAATTAGGGGGAAAATCTCTAATATGAACTTGAAAGGACAGATGAGCCCCTGACTGAGCTTAAATAAAAAAAGGAAGCAGACAGGAGGTAGAAGCGTGGACAGGTAACCAAGGAGCAACATAGAAGTGTTGTCCAGGCACGTAGGGACAGAATGAGAAAGGTAAAGGTTGGATGGAATCAAAACTGCCAAGGGATGAGCAGCATAAAAATGGCTACTATGAGTGCATCAGCAGCAAAAATGAGAAGGAAAACCAGGGCAATTGTGGATGTGCTGCTACATGAAACCTCAGGCTTTCATGTTGGAGTCTACACTCAGGCCTCCTAGGTTACCTCCCTGAAGAAAAACTTGTGTGAGGAATGTAGTAGTCACAGTAGGGGAGGATGGAGTTAGGGTCTATTTAGATAAATTGGTCCGTGGGGCCAGACAGGGCTCGCTGGAGGCTGCTGAGAGCTGGCTACTGTCATCCTGTAGCTACTGCCTGTCATCACTGGAAAATTATGGTGGCTGGGGGAGATTCCTGATGCCTGGAGAAAGGCAAATGTCATAGGTGTCATTGGAAAGAATAAGAGTGAGAAATTGTGGGCCCGTCAACCTCACATTAGCGTCCAGGAAAGTGGCGGTGCTGGTTCTCATGGAAGCTATTTCAAGGGCCTAAGGATATAGCCAGAACAGGCTGTTTAGGAGCAATCACACCTGACATACCTAATCACCTTCTCTGAAGAAATCACTGTCTTTGACTATGAGAGCTGAATAGATCTTGTCTACCTTGACTTTAGCAAGGCTTCTGACATGGTCTCTCATAATATGCTCATAAGGCTGAGAAAAAATGGTCTGGATGGATAGGACTATAAGGCTGGGGGCAGTTTGGCAGGAATTGGATGGTCCGTGCTGTGTGCCTTTTTGCACTTACCTCTGTTGGGGCCAGTACTATTTAACTTCACTAGCAACCTTGTTGATGGGATGGAGTGCACTCTCACCAGGTTCATGATGAAACCAAACTGGGCTGCAGTCAACACACTGGAAAGGCACAGCTGCTCTTCTAAAGGGGCTTCACAGTTGGAGGAACAACGTGACAGAAAGGTAATGAAGTCTGACAGAAGTAAAAACAAACTCCAGAGCACTAGGCTGCCATAACCAGCCTGCCAGACTGACAAGACGGGGAGCTGCTGTCTGAGGCAGCTCTGCCAAAAAGGGCCCTGGGTGATGCTTTACAAGCTGAATGGGTCAGCTGTGAGTGCGCCTGTACAGCAAAGGTGGCTGACTGCCTCCGAGCTGTGCTGGCCTGAATGCAGCCAGAGGTTGGGGGAAGGGGTCCCTCCCTTCTACTTGAGTTTTGAGGGGGCCCCAGGGCAAGAGAGTCATTGAACAAGAGGAGGGGGACCAGGAAGGGCTACCAAGATGGTGATGGCACAAGAAGAGAGGCTGAGGAGCTGGGTTTGTTCATCCTGGAGAAGAGACAGCTGAGTTGGGCCTTGATGGAGGCTTTGCTGCTTGAGGGGAGCTGGATGGGTGGCAGAGCCGTGCTCTTCTCAGAAGAGCTCAGCAACAGGGCAGAGACAATGTGCTGACTGGAGATAAAGGAAAAAAGTCTTCCCCATTTCCCCATGCAGGTGTTCAAACACTGGAAAAGGTTGCCCAGAGCAATGGTGCATCCTCCCACCCTCCCTGGGGAGGCCTCCATTCAGGCCTTGGCCGGATGAAGCTGTGAGCAACCTGGCGCAGAGCAGCAGTTAGCCCTGCTTTGAGGAGGCAGATGGATGAGGTGGTCTCCTGAGGTCCCTTCCAACCTGAATTAGGCTGTGTGACTGCATGATGTAGTAGCAAAGCATAATTCAAAGTGATTGGAAGATTGAATTTCATTTTTAGCTCTGCCACAGATACTCAGGAAGACTATGAGACTTAGGTTCTGTGAATGTGAAGCTGAAATTATTATTGCTCTTGCAGCTTAATTTATTAATGTTTCCGAGGTGGTTGGAGACTTTGTGTGAAAGACATGTCAAGAGCATGAACTGAAGTACAGTATTCAGTGGTCTATTGCAAATGGGTCATCTGAAACAGAAAAAGAACCACTGGGAAATGTAGCAACACTGAGACTATCCTTTAATTGTTATTTTCCAAATAAATAGTACCGATTAATTTGACTATTTATTGCAGTGTTTTATATAAATGTAAAAATCCTACTCATGGATTTTCTCCAAAACTGCTGATGAAATGTTGGGGTTTGGGAAGAGCAGGACCTGGTTGAAGGTTCACAGTGCTTTGGGCCAAACTTACCTGTTTACAGAGGACTTTTACTTGCATCAAGTCCAAGCACCAAGTTTGAACCACTTTTTAACAAGTCTGTTTTAACGAGATGCCATGTGGTTTGTATTGACCTTAAGTTAGATTTGCAGAGATCAAGAATCTGTAATGTTTAATTACTCATTTGGAGGGAAATGAGGAAGATGAGCTTCCTCTAACCAAAGCTGGTAACATTTGCAAAACTGCACCTGGTCGCAGCAGCTGCCCTTGAAGCAGCAGTTGTAAATTAAAAATCTTTAACTATTTTCTGTACAATATTTTTCTCTCAAAGCAATTTCAGAAGATTTCTTTCCCTGCACTCTTGCCCCACAATTAAGTTTTGTAATGGCCCATAGAGAGCACCAGAAGAAGGAAGCCCATACCTGTATCCTAATCCTCATACTGTTTTGGTCCCTGCAGCTCTTACTATCAAGAGCTACGACGTGACCGTGAATTCAGGTATCATCTGTTGGTATCTCCTTCTTGTCAAGGATTTTTTCTAGCTGGTATTTTGACTAAATCAGGAAGAATAACAAAACCCAAAACCTTTCCACCAAGAAGTTCACAAAGAGAAAACTTCTCAGCTTTTAAGTGGATCTAGTGGGAAGAAATGGCTAAAAAGCAAATTTACAGTATGCTGCAGGTAGGGTGAGAGCTGATCCTGGTGTGAGTAGGACACATGGGGCTTCTGCAGCTCCTTTGAGAGTGGACAGAACTGTAGGAGCTCTTAAAAAATTCAGAATAGGGAAAATGATAGGAAATTTCAGCCTTCTTTTACAGAATTAGCATTAGTCTTGCTGAATGTGGCCTACTAGTCATGTTGACCTACTGTTTGGGGCTCCACACACTGCTTTTAGAGGTTCAAATGCATAATGTCACATGATGTGGACTGTCAGCTGCCTCTCCAGGTATCTGGCTCTGTCAGACATCAGGAATTTCTACAAAAGAAATTTAGGGGTTTGGTTGAGGGGAGAATTGAATGCTGCTAAAGGGAAATTACTTTCCCTGAGGTACTATTCACAGATGAGGATAGGAGCTCTTCCCCGCTGATGTACAGGGAAAGTTTCTCTGGTGTTGCTATACATTTTAAAGAAATGACTCAGAATGGCTCGCTTGGCAATATTATTAAGTGAACAGTTCAAATAGAAACTCTAAAACTATAAAATTAGAAATAATACAGACTGTGGTGTTGGTATGTTGCAAATGCCTCACACTGTAGAGACGTTTTGTGCAACGGTCCAAAAATAGCCTGTGTCTATTTTAGCTCTTCACAGGAAAAGGCCCAGATATTCTTTCATTTTAATTGTAAAGAAGGAAAAGATAAACAGGGCTGCATCCCCATGCTTGACTAAGTCACAGAAGCCAGTAAGCTGGATTGCATGTTATGCCAGTGAGAGGTCTCTGCAGGAGCTGGGCTGTCTGAAGATATCTCAAGGGCTCCCGGCCAAACCAGCACTCCTTGGTGTAGCTTTCTCTGTAGAGCTGTGTTACTCACCATGCTTCCATGCAGGTGAACTTGTTATCATGCGGGAAAGTTTCCTTCTCCTGTTGGAGAAGGGAAGATTTCTATGCCAGTACTTTCATTTTCTGGGGGCAGAATGGACTGGCATTTGATTGATTAGTTCCCACGGGTCTTGTAAGGTTACCACCCTTACAAGAGAGTTTTCTAGAACAACATCTTTTCAGCAGAATCCTGTCTTTAGTGGTGCTCTTATTCTTAAGAGTATCCAAGAGGTGTTATCTGCCAGGTCAGCCTAGCAAAAGACCATTCGGAGCTGCTACTTGAGTGTTTCTGTCTCTTTCTGATTTCTTGATAGGAGTTTTGGAGTATTTTATCACAGACTCACAGACGGGGTTTGGTTGGAAGGGACCTCAGAGATCATCTAGTTCCAACTCCCCTGCCATGGGCAGGGACACCTTCCACTAGACCAGGCTGCACAAAGCCCCATACAGCCTGGCCTTCAACACTGCCAGGGAGGGTTTGTTCCCCATCTCTTTAGGAAACCTGTGCCAGAGCCTCATCACCCTCACAGGGAAGAGTTTCATCCTAATGTCTAATATAAATCCACCCTCCTTCAGCTTATGGCCATTACTCCTTGTCCTATCACTCTATACCCTTGTAAACAGCCTCTCTCCAGCTTTCCTGTAGGCCCCTTCAGGTACTGGAAGGTCTCCCTGGGGCCTTCTCTTCTCCAGGCTGAACAAGACCAAGTGAGGCAACTGTCTTGACAGGAGAGGTGCTCCAGCCCCCTAACCATCTTTATGGCCCTCCGGACTCACTCCTACAGGTCTATGTCCTTCTTGTACTGGGGACCCCAGAGCTGTACTCCAGATGGGGTCTCATCAGAGAAGAGGGGTGGAATAATCTCTCCTGACCCACTGGCCACGCTGTTTTTGATGTAACCCAGGATATGGTTGACTTTCTGGTCTGCAAGCACACATCGCCAGCTCATGTTGAGCTTTTCATCCACCAACACTTCCAAGTCCTTCTCCGCAGGGCTGCTCTCAATCCACCCGATAGCTGTGCTTGGGATTGCCCTGACCCATGCGCAGGACCTTGCACTGTACTTGGCCTTGTTGAACTTCATGAGGTTCACACAGGCCCACCTCTCAAGCCTGTCCAAGTCCCTCTGGATGGCATCCCTTCCCTCCAGTGTGTCAACCACACCACACAGCTCGGTGTCATCATCAGACTTGCTAAGGGTGCTCTCAATCCCATTGTCCATGTCTCTGACAAAGGTGTTAAACAGTGCTGGAACACCATTTGCCACAGGTCTCCACTTGGACATTGAGCTGTTGACCGCAACTCTTTTAGTGTGAACATCCAGCCAATTCCTTGTCCACGGAGTGGCCCAACTGTCAAATCCATGTCTCTCCAGATTTAGAGACTAGTGTGTCATGTGGGACAGTGTCAAGTGCTTTGCACCAGCCCAGGTAGATAATGTCAGTTGCTCTTCCCTTATCCACTGATGCTGTAACCCCATTACAGAAGGCTACTGAATTTGTCAGACATGATTTGCCATTAGTGAAGCTATGTTGGCTGCCCCCAATGCCTCCTTATTTTTCATGTGCCTGAGCAAAGTTTCCAGGAGGATCTGCTCCATGATCTTGATGGGTAGAGCAGTGAGATTGGCCAACCTGTAGTTCCCTGGGTCTTCCTTTTTTTCCCTTTTTAAAAATGGGGGTTATGTTTCCCTTTTCCCAGTCAGTGGGAGCTTCACTGGACTTCTCACAATTAACTTCTCACATATGATGGAGAGTAGCTTAGCAATTTGATCTGCCAGTTCCGACAGGACCTGTGGATGCATCTCATCAGGTCCCATGGATTCATGCACCTTCGGCTTCCTTACATATTCTCAAACCTGATCTTCTCCTGCAGTGATGCCTCTAAACTGGTGTTATTAGTGGCTTTATCTTTATTGAGATCACAAAGATAGTTTTGAATAATTGGAGCCTTACTCTAGCTCTCTCTAGACTCTTCCTGCCGTCAGGCCAGCCAGGGCACAGTCCCTCCTGCCAAGGACAACCTTTGAAAATTATCTCAGGCAAATTTTGAAGGGACTAGGATTCAGCATTTTGTTTCCATGGAGAATGATGGTGTTATAATTAGGAATAGAAACCCCACCCTCATGCTTTTTATATCAGAGGTGTAAAGGCAGTCTCTTGGACTATGTGCACGGCTGGGAAATGTCTGTGCAGTTGACATAAAACACTTAAAAATATAGAAATTTTAGTGTTGTTCTAGAACTACATAGGTCTTGTTCATCCAATAAAAGTTATTAATATTCAAGGATATGCTGTAAAATTAGGTAGGACCAACTAGTGTTTGAGTTCCTAAGCCCATTTTGCTGTGAACTGTGATTGTATCACTTTGTCTCTTTTAGAAAGACATTGCACTCTCCCCCAGTGCTTGAGCAACAGAAGCTGGGCAAGAGGAAGCTTCAGCTCTGCCCTCAGGTCTCTTCCTCTTCTGTTCTCCCCACTCCCCTCCGCAGCAAGGGGAAGTTTGCTTTGGCTAAGAGGATGGATAGGGAAGGACCTATTTTGCTTATCCACAGCATGGCCTCTTAAGGTCATAGCGCATAAATGTGTTCCTACTTAATATCATGTAGCAGCCACTTAAAAGATCATTGCTGTGCTGTGCTACAGAAGGAAAGGAAAAAAAAATTCAATTAATTCTTTTGAATCATCTGTTTTTAAAAATAGGATTAAAGGCTGACCACTTTTCAGGCTGTTCCATTATGAATAACGCATACGTAAGAGATGACTCTGGGTTCATTACAGTTAAGAGCAGATCATCCGCATACATGCTGATTTTATGGAGATTTCTCCCCATGAGAATGCCTCCTCCATCTCTCTAGTGATCTGATCCTGGGGTCAGAACAAACAGCACGCTGGCAAGAGAGCATCCTTGCCTACCATTTCTCCCCTAATCTGAGGCCTTCTGACCTTTTTATTCCTTATCATTGATGAGAAGAGGCTCTTGCATATAAAATAGCACTTCAGCTAAATTTGGGGGTGGAGATAAATACATGAAACGGGTCAGCATGATTTAAAATAAAAACCCTGGGCTTTGCTTATTGGAATGCATTTCCTTATTGATCTTATTGAAGCCTTCTGCAGTATCAGTGTAAAAAAGCTGCAGTTGGTTTCCATAAATCTCTAGCTACTTCAATTAAAATCAACAGTTTTCCTGTATTATGTGATGATAATCTTCTCTCTTTTTCTTTTTTTTTTTTTAATAAAGCCAAGTTGGTTAGGATTTATCAATGCCGTAGGTATTTCTCTAGGCTCATAGTGAGAACGTTAGCTAGTACTTCATAGGCACAGTTGCATGAAACATTGATAACTAGGTTATTTTACCAGGTCTTTGCTTTATTTATAATAAATTAGTACTGTACCTAATTGTATTCCTCCTACAGGGAGAAGGCTTGCTGATAAAGTGTGTAGAGAATGATTAAATGTACACAGGCGCATAGTAGGGTGACTTCTCTTCAAAAGATGCACAAAATTAAAATGGGAATGCTGCTTTCCCCGGTGGCTTGCCATTATTAAAAAGTCTCAGTAGCATGGGAAATTTCTTCTGTAGGAATTGAGGAATCCAAAAGTCTCTCTGGTTTATTGTAGGGAAGCTGAACTGTACAGTGAAACTCTGCAAGGCCTTTTTGATCCTTGAAGAGTTCTGATGAATATACATTTTTATGAAAGTTGTAAAGTGTTTTCATTTCCTTATTAATCCCACCATGATCCTGGAAGAACTGCCACTCCTGACTGGTAACTGTGACAATAAAAGTTTTTGTTCCTATTGTTTTACTCTGCAAGCCAATCATCTTCCTTACATAAAGATTTGAGGGTTCATGAGGATGTTCACAATATTCAGCAATTTTCTTCTTAATGAGCTCAGTAATGCCTGTGTCTCTTCGAGCAGAGCCTTTGAATTGCCAGTTATTTCTTTTCCACTGATTCAGATGTATCCAATTAAGTTTGACTTGGACATGTTCTGATATAACAATTACTACTGACAGAATGGCGTCTAGAAACTTAGGGAAAATGCCTTGGCTTGGTTTTAACAGGGATTTCAGGCAGAAATACACTTACAGACCTGAGAACATATTTAAAAATATTATAATAAAGTTAATGTTTGTATGGACTTGGAATTCACACTACTTTGACTCTTTCTTGCAGAGTCTGCTGCCTGCAGGCACATCCGCACACCCGGGTACTGACGGATGATTGAGGACTAGAGGTCATGTATCACTACACATCCCTGCACCAGGTTTTAGTATCTCACCTGCTTTCACAGCAGGAAGGACCTGACTGCACAGCCAGTGAGCATCCAGCACTTAGTTTGAAGGGAGATGTTGCGTTTCAAGCGTGCTATGGAAAATCAAGCCAATACAAAAAGTTGAGTATACAGGTGTAGCTTAGAAACAATCCCTTGGATCAGATTTGGGCAGACTTGCTTGTGTGCAGAACCACGTGTTGGGTTGTGTTGACAGGTCTGCGGTGGTACTGGGGCATGAGCAAAACATAAAGGTACTGCCCAGATCAGTCACAGGGGTTCTCAGCACTCAACACCATTTGCTTCAGGTGTCCTTTGCCTTTTTGTTAGCTTTGAGCAGGCAGAGCAATATGTATAGCCAAGTTTCTGTTGCAGTTGGTCTTGAAACCTAGTGTGGAACCTAAGACTCTGTTGTGCTCATAACCAGCAGTTCACCCTGCTTATTCCTCCAGGTTGCAAGGGCAACATTTTGGTAACAGAGAGGCAGACCAAGCATGAGGGAACCCACAGAGCCCATTAAACCTGCCCCCCCCCCCCCCCCCCCCCGCCAAGGAATGTGGATCAGAAAGTGGTAGGACACAGAGAATACAGCACTTGGTCTCACTGATAAACTTTTCTACAACTTTTCTGCAGTCATAGTCAAGGAGGTGACATAGAGAACCATTGGTCTGATTTAAGTAAGATAGGTAGGTAAGGAAAGGTGGAAATGTGTGGTACTTTTCCCAGTGCATTAGTGCCATCAAAAATGGACCTGTCCCAGGATGGTGAGAAGCAGACAGAACCTTAGAGATACTCAGAAGATTACAGGCAAAATCTGTGTTTTATCTTACCAGACTGTTTTAACATTACTTGATTACCTGGGGTTTAGTAGTGTTATTAGGTAGCAAAACAAGGAAGTGTGGTGGGATGTTGGGTGGGAGAAAGGAATTTTTGATGTGGTGGAACAGCATAGCTGTACGCATGGAAGTTGGAGATGAGAGTGGGGATGTATGATCATGACCAGACTTGGGAGCCTTGGCAGGTGTCAGCTGAAAGCAGGATAATTAAACTCTGTGCTTTTAATTTCATCTCTTATTCTGGAAATCAGAGGCAAGGATTTTACCATTCAGTGGTGGGAACTGAACCACGAGTACCTATGTGGAAGTTTTAATTTCCTTCCACTATATGTCCAATTATCGTGAGTCCACAGTAGTTGTGATGCTGCAGATTCTGTAGTCCTTATTCAGATAAAGTTTCTCAATGAATACTTTTGTGTCTAAATGAGGAATTTGGGATCAAGCCCTTCAGGAGTTGAATCTTCTTCCACCTATACCCTGCCATACATTGAACTGAAGGCATGTGTGCCGTGCTAGTTGCAGGACACACTATTCCAAATATAAGCATAGAACCATCTGAAATCAGCCTTTTATTTCCAGAACGAGCTAAGCCGTCATGCCATGATGTCCCTTCAACTTACAGTGGAGTAATTTATCTCTCTTCAACAGAAGAAAAACACATGGATTACGATTGCCTAAAGCCCTGGGTTTTACATATTCTGTGAATGACTTTCCTCTCTGAATTATGAAAAGACTGTCTGCTAAACAGTGCTTTATACACCAAAAGAATACGCTTTCACGGAAGGCTAGTAGGCAAAATAGCTGCAAAACCACATCTCTGGCTTACTGAAACTGGAGACCATCCAGAGCCATGAATTCACACTATGCACTCACATACCAGAATAGAAAAGAAATGGTAAGGAACTCTTGTGATTTTTCTAGTCCCTGCCATAAATGCCATAACGAGCAGGGGCAGAGCATTAGGAAGTACGTGCATTTGTTTGCTCACATCTAAACCCGCACAGCTCTGCTGGCTGCGTGGCACGCAGCAGACTCCAGGGGCACAAAAGCTCTTAATGCATCCCCACGTTGCACATTGCTGTGCCCAGAGTTTGGGCTTCCAACCAAGGAATTCTTTTGCAAAGCAACAAAAAAATTACCTTATTTTGGTTTTTTTTCCCCCCTTCCTTCATTTCAGGTAAGTCAAAGCTGCCTTTGGAAGCTGCTGTTTTGGCAGTGCTTTTTATGTGTGTATGGAACACGTGCAGTTGTTAGCACATCTAAATGCACTGATGGAAGCACATTGTATATTCATCTCCAAAGACAAACACACACATCTGCAAATCCAGCATACTACAGATTTGGGTGTTAATGTAAGAGGCTCTGCCAAGGTTGCCCACCTTTCCTTTTGGCTACAAATAACGCATAGGAGATTACAATCTGTCTTCTTGTTTATCAGTGAGGAACGTGATAAACTGTGGAGTCTGAGTAGGACTTGGCATCTTTTTGTGAAAGGATAAATAAAATCTTAGTGGTTTCTGAGTTTCGCTACAGTTTCTAACTTTAAAGCAGCCTGGTTGCTCTGAGATTGCTGTTTCAGCTCCTGAGTAACATAGTGCTGTCTACAGTGGATCACAGTAATAGCTCTTTTTGCTATCCTTCTTTCACTGCCTTGCGTTAGGACTACCCTCTCCAGAACGATGTACTTGCCAGTTATTACCTCTTTAAGGCTGGGGGGAAAAAAAGAATTGTAAGTATTTTCCTTTATTTCTGATCACTGAGCTCCAGAAGATCATAAATCCTCCTGTTGTTCCTCATTTGGGAGCAAATGGTTGTAAAGATCCTGGCTACTCTTCATTTTAGGATCATTATAAACCATGGCTTGCTCATTCTTTCCTCCTAAGTTGCTCTTACCAGACTGAGTCAGAATAGCTGCTCCTATGCCAGGCTTGAGATAACTTCATCTTCTGAGGTTTCACGATACAAATGTGTGTTAACAGGGGATACACTGAATAAATTGATATTTTCTTCCAGCCTAATCAGGTTATTTGGTTACGTTTTAAATTTTGAATCCACACAGACCAAATCTTCCACTTGTTAACCAATTATTTTTAGAGAGAAGAATTGCAGATCGTAATTTAGTATGTATTTTCTTGAGAAAAAAGGGCAAATTAATACATGTAAACACGGGTAAATCTATTTAAATAAACTGTCCACAAAATCCTTACAATATGTAAACAACATTTGTTATGCCTTGGAGATAGCATATGATTGGACTCATGAGACCCTGTTTATCCTACTGAACAGTTTCTTTTATAACTTCAAAGGGAATTTTATATATTTATGGCAATAGCAGGGTGTTAAGTGTAGCTAGACAGAAATTATACCTCAGCTATTTAGTTAATGCCAATAGGGATTAAATTAGATTTTATAGCTGTTAGTAGAAGTCTGTTTTGCAGCTAACAAGTGGGATTTTTAAATCCTGGAAAGCATAATCCTATTATAAAACTGGCAGCTGAATTAACATTATCTAGGAAGCAAGTCTTCACGGATTAACATTTTTTGACATTAACAAAGAAAAACTAATGCTACAGGGATATTAGATGCTTTTCCCAAAAGTAGGAAAAAAAGGAAAGTGAATATAGGACAAGATAAATGGCACAAATACTGCAGAAAGGAAAAATGGAGTGAAATATGCATGAGAAATGAAATCTGGGAGTGGCTGTGTTCTGCTTCAAATACAAAAGAAATACACCGAGTAGGAAAAGGCTCCACAGCCAGTAATTCGTGTGTTAGCCCACACAGTTACTTATACATGCCCAGTGACTAATTCATAGCTATCCAGTGTGACTGTGGAATAGCCACAAAGACTTTTCCCTGTCCCGAGGGTTGAGGTCTTTCCATTCCAGCTAGATGCTATAGGAGCTAAGGACTGGCAGCACTGCAGAAGAAACACATGTTCCTTTATTGAACAGGCCTGTAAAGGTGTTCCATAGAGGCCCTGATGAAGTTCTCCTTGCATACCTTGGAGGACAGTTAGGGGACAACTGCTGTAGGCAGCGGTACAGGACATGAGTTGGTCACCAAGCTGGCTTTGTCTTGCAGTATCTTATTATTGCTAGGCCACTGTCCATCATCTTTGCTAAATCCTGGGAAACAGGAGAGGTGCCTGAGGAGTGGAGGAAAGGAAATGTTACTCCAGTATTCAAAAAGGGCAAGAAGCAGGCCCCAGGTAACTACAGACCCATCAGCCTCACTTCCATCCCTGGAAAGGTGATGGAAAGACTTATCCTTGTGCTGTCTCTAGGCACATCAAGGGTAAGAGGGTTCTTAGGAGCAGACATGTTTTTACCAAGGGGAAGTCATGTCTGACTAATCTAATAGCTTTTTATGAGGATATAACCAGGTGGATAGATGATGGTAGGGCAGTAGATGTGGTCTACCTTGACCTCAGTAAAGCATTTGACACCATTTCCCACGGCATCCTTGTGGCTAAACTGAGGAAGTGTGGTCTGGAAGGTCGAGCTGTGAGGTGGACTGAGAGCTGGTTAAAGGGAAGAAGCCAGTGAGTTTTGATCAATGAGTCTGACTGGAGGCCTGTATCTAGTGGAGTCCCTTAGGGGTTGGTGCTGGGACCTGTACAGTCCAATATATTCATTGATGACCTGGATGAAGGAATAGAGTGCAGTCAGCAAGTTTACTGATGACACAAAACTGGGAGGGGTGGCTGACACACCAGAGGGTTCTGCTGCCATTCAACGAGACTGGACAGGCTGGAGAGCTGGGCAGGGAGAAGTTTAATGAGATTTAACTGGGGCAAGTGGAGGGTCTTGCATCTGGGGAAGAACAACCCCAGGTACCAGTATAGGTTGGGGACTGGCCTGTTGGAGAGCAGCATAGGTGAGAGGGACCGGGGGTCCTGGTGGACAGCAGGATGATGGTGAGCCAGCAGTGTGCCCTCATGCCTAAGAAGGCCAATGGCATTCTGGGAGGGGTTATTAGAAGGGGTGTGGTTAGTAGGGCAAGAGAGGTCCTTCTCCCCCTCTACTCTGCCCTGGTGACATTGTACCTGGAATATTGTGCCCAGTTCTGGGCCACTCAGTTCAAAAAGGACATAGAACTCCTTGAAAGAGTCCAGCACAGGGCCACTAAGTTGATTAAGGCAGTGGAACACCTTCCTTATGAGGGAGCTGGGCCTCTTTAACTTAGAGAAGAGGAGACTGAGTGGTGACCTTATTAATGTTTATAAATATGTAAAGGATGAGAGTCAAGAGGACAGAGCCAGGCTCTTCTCACTGATGGCCAGTGATAGGACAAGGGGCATCAGGTGCAAACTGGAGCATAGGAGGTTCCATGTGAATGTAAGGAGGAACCTTTTTGCTGTGAGGGTGACAGAGCTCTGGAAGAGGCTTCCCAGAGAGGTTGTGGAGTCTCCTTCTCTGGAGACATTCAAATTCCACCTGGATGTGTTAGTCTGTGTGATCCTGCTCTGGCAGGGTGTTGGACTAGATGATCTTTTGAGGTCCCTTCCAACTCTTAACGCACTGTGATTCCAGGCATTGATAGACTAGATAGGCTGACAACAAGCCGTAAGGGTACATGCCATGTCATATTTACATTAAGAAATCTTTGTCCTCATCACAATTGCAGAGCAAAGTCTTTATGACTTAAAATCACAAAGTACAAATCTCCTTTATTTTAAAAGCTCTGAGTTTAAAATCTGAACCTGTATTCACAGCTGCAGCACTGAAATAATGAAAGTAGTGCATGATTTGATGGTGTGGAGGGTTAAGAATCCACTTGATAAACACTTGATAAACATATCAGTCACAAAAACATACTGAACAACTTCTTCTAGACTTTTCAACATCATGTTCAGGGTTGTTGATCCAGTACTGATTGTACAGTAACTGTATCTGTTGGTTGCCATCCTGTCTCACAAATTTCTTGTTTCTTATCAAATAGAGACTTTCATTAATTACTAATGAGAACTAAACTGAAACCATTTGTTTTAACCTTGCCTTCTAACCTCCTGATCTCCTGGTTCAAGTAAAGGAGAACTGGATCCAAGGTGCTGTCAGACTGGGGTTTTGTTATCAGGGATTTAACTGTGGCTTTGCAAACCTAGTATGTGGCTTCCTGGGTTGATTCTTGGTTTGGTGCTTTTGAAATGCTGTGTTTTTCCTCTTTGTGGGTTGCTACTTTAACCATTATTACTTACTGGCTTATATTTGGTGCGTGCGTTTATAGCAATCATTGCTGGGGTTAAACCCATTACCAGAGGTGTGGCTGTGACTACCCCAAGGGCTTTATTCAATCATGGTTGTGTAACACAGGCTTTACCTTGCAAAGGATACAACTGACATCTAAGCTGTGGAAATAGTGTGAAATTTCTGCGTTGCCAAACTGCCCTCCTCTGAAGTTAGTGCCATGAGGAGGAACCTTGGCTCCATTGCATCAGTGGGAAAACTCACACCATTTGGCATCAACAGGACCAAGACTTATCCCCTGCTGTGCATTACACCAAAGATAATGAACCCTAGTGGGAATTGGGAAGAGATGTTTGACCTCAGTTGTGGCATTTTTTCTTCTTTATTTCCTCCCCCCCCCCCCGCCAAAATCTGCCCCCCAAATGCTTCCCCCCAGCCTCTATGTAGAAGTGTGCAACAGTCCATAAACCTGGTATTTTGAAGCACACAGATATCTCTCAGCCATTGCCACAGCTTTATGGAGTGCTGGGCACCTTTGGAGAAATGGGGTTGAAACATGTCTGTGATTTCTCACATCAAAAAGGATATGACTTTGAGGTTTTCCAGAAGTGCATGGTCCTTAGAGAAAGGACCTGTCTTTCTTTCCCCCTTAAGTAATAAGGGTAACTACTATATCCTATAGCATTTTAGAGTTTGTTTCCAGTTTTGCTGTCTGGGTTGGAAAGTACAGAGGTTTGACCAGTGAGACTTGGGTTGGTTTTGATGCATTTGGATAACTCCTTAGTTTGTGTAAATACATTTAGCTCTTAATTTTTCATATGCTGACCCAGCAGGTGAAGCAGCTCTCAACTGAGATAGGAGAAAGATAATATGGGAAGACTTACATGACTGGGGAATTGCATCTGTATCACCTGGCTGTACACTCATCATCTGCTCCTAGTCTCTGGAAGAGAGAGATGGAGATGCAGGGAGGTGATGTGGTTACTGGGGACAGCATCTTTCATCTTCCAGGTGACCCTGCACTGGCTATGACAGTAGTGCTTTGACTATGCACCTAAGACCTCACTGATTCAGGATGGAGGGCTGAGACACACTTGCCATGTGCTCTTGCATCTGAGTATGCATTTTTCTAGACTAGATGCTTTGTAGGGGCTCATTCAGGGCCAGCATGTGGAAAAACACAGCAACAGCACCTGAGCATTGTCTGTCAGGGCACCTGATCTCAGAATTTGGCTTCATTTTGTTGTCAAATTTGCTTATCATCGGTAAGGTACGATGGAAGTGCCAAGAAGAGAAAGAAATGCCTGGAAATGTGATGTTTGGTTGTGGGTTTCTGTGCTTGAGGCTGCTACAAGTAGCCTTGCACACACAAGCTTGATTTTGTAGCTGAGGGGAATTCATGCACTGAGCAACCTCTGAGCAACGCTTGATGTGATTTGACAGGAACTAGCAGAAAGAGCAACTGGCTCTTAGCCTGTGAGGGCAATCCCGATCCCCAGTCAACAGGCATCACCTCTCCTTATGTCTGCCTCTTCATAGAGATGTATTGGGTGCTACCTATCAAAGTGCTGAGTGCCTCATTCCCTCCTGGGGGTGATGTTCCCTACAGAAACTTTGCCATAAGATCAGCCAGCCAGTCAAAAAGGTCTCACAGACCCCCCCCTTTTTTTTTTTCTGGTGGTTGAGACTCTGAGCTTTCGCTATGCTGCTAAGGGAGAGCAAACCCACAAGGACCACCTTTCCAGGCCATATGGTCTTGGCAAGCAGCCTCCTGGCTAGGAGGCTTTTAAATAGGCAAGTTACATGCAGGAAGCTGCCAAGTTGTCAGCCACTGGCTTTTTCACACCCAAGTGGTGAGTAAAGTTGGTATGTATGTAATCTGCCGTGGCTGTCAAGCCTGACTCATTGAGTCAAGTAGAGCATTTACTGAATTGTGTCTTTTTATGTTCTACTGATAAATGTACCTGGTAGGGGAAACTAGGGCCTCCATTTGAAATCATTTCTGGGAGGATTTTCTGGGATAGCAGAAGTGTTGAGCTGGAGCAGCTCATCAAGTTCATCAAGTGTAGTCCTCTGATCTGAAGCAGGATCAAGCCTTTTGAAAGCAACCTGATGGATGTTTCTGAAACCTGTTGTAGAGAGTTCCCACCGATGTATCTGGTGTTTCCCCCATGTCTACTCTGGATTTTCTAATGATGGATTTTGTTGTCCATGCCCACTTGCAGAAAGAAAAGCCTAAATCTGTAACCCTCTCCTATAAAATGTTACTCTGTGTATTGAATTGGTATCAATGTCTCCTGTAGACTTTCTCTTCCATTAGCTTTTTGTAATAGAAGGTGTCTGAGCATCTTATCACTCCTCTTGTAAGTTTACGGAGTCTCTCTGATCGTTTTTCATCATTGGTCCCCAAAACCAGATAGTTTAACTGAGGACTTATAAAACAACATAAACCAGTGCAATTACTTCCTATTTTATTATGTTCCTGTTAATATATCTCTAGAATTGGCTCTGGGGTTTTTTTGTAATACTGTTGCATTGGTGGCACTCATTCACTTCAACCTACTACTCTTAATGCATTTTCAGCTTCGTTTCTGCCTCTATGTCTCTGTCTCATACACAGTATAGCTCTGTCTCTCTCACTTTTTACTATCCAGTCTGAGAATGTCTTTGCATCTCCCTCCAAGTTACAGGTCTCTGAAGATACTGAAAATCTAATCTCTCTTGCACTCCCCAAGTTTTTAACGAAAATGCTGAAATTATGCCCCTTCACTCTCCAGGAGAACTGCTCAGTTGAATACTGGTTGCTACTTTTTGAAGGTAGGTTTCCACATTAGCACTCTTCCTTTGAGGTTATGTGCGGTAGTGTCAAAAGCTTTGTCACATCTTGACTGCCCTGCACATTCTCAACACCTCTCTTGAAGAAAGTGGCCAAAGCTGGACATCATACTCCAGGTATGGCTTCACCACTGCTGAGTAAAAGAAGACAATAACCTCCTTATTCTCCTGGCTACACTTCTCCTAATGCAGCCCAGTGTGTAGTCTCCCTTGTTTGCAATGAGAACATACCATTCCCTTGCTGGCCCTTATTCAGGTATCCATCCACCAAAGCCCCAGGCCCCTTTCAGCAGGCACAATCTTTAACCTGTCACCTCTGGCCAGGTAGATGCGTGGGGTTATCCTGCTTCTGCTGTGCAACTTCTTGTTTCTCCTTGCTGAACTTTCTGGAGCTCTTGTTGGCCTGGTCCTTTTGTTTCTCATAGTGCCTCTGGACTGAAGCTCATGTCCCTCTAGTTTGGTATAATTGGAAAATTTGCTGAGGGTTCTGTATCATTACTAAGGTTGATGCAGAAGATGCTGGATGAAATTTGCCCCAGTGAAAAAGCCTGGGGTTCTCCACTTGTTACCAGCTGCCAATTAAGCACTGAGCCATGGATAACTATCCTTCAAACTCAGCCTTACAGTGTTTTTAACCCATCTAATAGCCAGTTCTTCTAGCCCATATTTTCTCAGCTTCCAGATCTAAGTACTGTGTCCTCTAAAGTCAGGGTTTATTACCTCTGCTTCCCCCTTTTTGTCTGTGTGGCCGGTCATTTTGCCATAAAAGGCCATCAGATTGGGCAAGCAGAGATGTCCTTCTCCTGTCTCCAACCCACACAGACTTACCCATTTTCTTCCCTCATTATGTTGTCTGTGGTTATCACAATATCATGATTGCAACCTGTTCTGTCCTGTCCAGCTTTCTTTTTTACCCAGCTAGAATCAATAGTTTTAATGAACAAGAGACTTTATTCTTACTTCATCATAACAGCTTCACGGTGTCAGGTGTTTTGAAGGCTCATTAGCACTGGATCATAGTGTACTTTCTGAGCATTAAAATTTTAGTTGCTTTGAGTTGACTTTAGACATCTGCATCTGCGAATGTGATGCCCAGCCACACTGCTAAATCTCTGCATGTGCCTTTAAGTGCTTGAAAGTCTGCTTTTGTGCATACTCAGAAATGCTTCTGTCCTGGCAGCTTGTGGTCTCTCTCATGCCAAGGCCATCAGAAAGGTGTCTTCTGTCTAAGGCCCATGAGCAGATGGGATCAAAACTTGCCTAGAAAACTCTGACAGGAGACACATGCAAAGCACAGAAACAATGGTCTTTTTATTTAAAAATTACTAGGATAGGAAAGGAGAAATAACTGTCATGTCCATGTTGGCACGGGTAACAGGCTCACTGTGAGCTGATGGATCACGGTCAGAGGGGAAGCCAGAATGGGGAAGCGTCATGGTGGTGCCTGATCAAGAAGAGACCATGATCAAAGATTTTTTTAAACAACTGAAGGTATCTCAAATTCTTTCTGGCTCTCATGGAGGAATAGATACCATGCCAGTATCTACTGAGAGGACGGTGTGATAGGACACAAGCAATCCGGATTTCTGGAGTGCATGGAAGACAATTTTTTGATGCAAGTGCTGAACAAGCTAACTAGGAGAGATGTTTTGCTGGACTCCTGAATGAGAATGAACTGTCAGTCAATAGCAGCCTTGACTGCAGGAGCTGTCAGATGCTGAAGTTTATGATCCTGAAGGCAGTGAGGAAGGCAAGGACACAGACGGGTAGGCAGGACTGATCCCATGTTAGGCTGCCCCTTAAGGTAAGGGAGCTCATAAGGACTGATAAGACTTCAGTGACAACCTGCTCAAAATGCAAGAAAATCATCTGAAGGGTAGGAGGACAGGCAGGCATGGCAGGAGGCCAGCTTGCTGAACAGGAAACTCTTGATTTAACTCAAATGCAAAAAGGAAGCATACAGGAAATGGAAACAGGAATGGGCTACCACGGAGAAATAGAGAAACATTGCCTCGGCATGTAGGGACAGAATAAGGAAGGTCAAAGCCTGGCTGGAGCCAAAACTGGTGAGGGCTCAGGAGAGCAACCACAAAGGTTTTGACACTTTAATCATGAACATAAGAAAGATCAGGGAAAATGTGGATGTGCTACCTAGTGGTCACCTTTGCTTGCAGGATGTGGGTAAGGCTGAGGTGTTCAATACTTTCTTTGCCTCAGGCTTCACAATCAGAGTCTGCTCTCAGGCCTCCTGGTCATGTCCTTGTATCTTGAAGCAAAACCTGGGAGAGAGGTTTTACATGTGGTAGAGGGTAAAGTTAGGGTCTATCTAAATAGGCTAAACCATGGAACCAGACAGGACACACTGGAGGCTGCTGAGGAAGCTGACTAGTGCCATCACGAAACTGCTGTCAGTCATCATTGCAAGGTTGTGGTGACTGGAGGAGGTTCCTGGTCCCTGGAGAAAGGTAAATATTACAGCTGTCGCTGAAGGGGCAAGAGTGAAGGGCACGTCAACTTCATGCTAGACTGTAGGAAAGCGATGGTGCTGGTTTTCATGGACCGTATTTCTGGGCACCTAAGAACTTACCCAAAGAGGATTGATTTGGAGCAAATCATGCCAGACAAATCTGATTGGCCTTCTATTTTGAGATGACTGGCAGTTTGGATGAGGTGAGAGCAGTGGTCACCTTTCACCTTTAAATTAGTTAGACTTTTGACATAGTGTCCAATGATATTCTGTTAGCCAGCTGGAAGAGATAGGGGCCACACATGCCAAATGCCTGGGCTGTATACTTCCAAGAATAAAGCTCAGTAGATCCAAGTCTGACTGGAGCTTAGTTAAAAGTGGAGTTCTGCAGATACTGTGTAACATTTTGTGGTGGTTTGACCATGGCTGAAGGCCAGGTACCCATCAAAGATACTCAATCACTCCCCTTTTCAGCTGGACAGGGGAGAAAATATATATTGAGAGGCTTGGGAGTCAAGATAAGGACAGGGAGAGATCATTCCACCATCAGTGTCACAGGCAAAACAGACTCAGCACAGAATAAAGGGAAGAAAACTCTCTAATTTATTACCCTGCACTGCACACCCAGTGACACCAGAGTTGAGTAATGAGAAGTGGGACCAGATCTGAAAGCACCTCCCCCCACGCCTCCCTTCTTAGCCAACTTCCCTTTAATCATGATTTCGCTCCCTTCTTTCTCCCATTGTGGCACGGGAAGGGGCAGGGACTGGGGGAAAGGGGGTTTTGGTCAGTTCCTCACAAGTTGTTTTCCTTCTTAGCTGGGTGGGTGTCATTCATCACACCCCCTGCTCCAGCGTGGGGTCCCACCCACAGGAGACAGTCCTCCCCAAACTTCTTCACCATAAATCCTTTCCCACAGGGCTTCAGTTCTTCACCAGCTGCCCCTTCAGTTCTTCACTGCTATGGGGTACAGTCATAAAGCATAGAATGTCTTTCAAGCCCATACTGCTCCAGCCTGGTCCCCCATGGAGTCACAGGTCCCTCCAGCAAACCTGTTCTGGCATGGGCCTCTCTCTCCACAGGTTGCAGGTCCTGCCAGGAGCTTGCTCCAATGTAGATCACAACATCTTCCATATGTCTCCATATGGAGTATGGGGCCTCTCCACAGGTTGTAGATGGAACCTCTGCTCCCTATCACCTTCTATGGGCTGCAAGGGGACAAACTGCTCCACCATGGTCTTCTCCACGGGCTGCAGAGGGATCTCTCTCTCCAGTGCCTGGAGCTCCTCCTTCCCACTCCGTCCCCCGCCATCTTCACTGACCTTGATGTCAAAACAAACTCCAGAGCACTGGGCTGCCAAAACCAGCCTGCCAGACTGACAAGCTGGGGAGCTGCTGTCTGAGGCAGCTCTGCCAAAAAGGGCCCTGGGTGATGCTTTACAAGCTGAATGGGTCAGCTGTGAGTGCGCCTGTACAGCAAAGGTGGCTGACTGCCTCCGGGCTGTGCTGGCCTGAATGCAGCCAGCAGGTTGGGGGAAGGGGTCCCTCCCTTCTACTTGAGTTTTGAGGGGGCCCCAGGGTAAGAGAGTCATTGAACAAGAGGAGGGGGACCAGGAAGGGCCACCAAGGTGGTGATGGAAGAGAGGCTGAGGAGCTGGGTTTGTTCATCCTGGAGAAGAGACAGCTGAGTTGGGCCTTGAGGGAGGCTTTGCTGCTTGAGGGGAGCTGGATGGGTGGCAGAGCCGTGCTCTTCTCAGAGCAGCTCAGCAACAGGACAGAGACAATGTGCTGACTGGAGATAAAGGAAAAAAGTCTTCCCCATTTCCCCATGCAGGTGTTCAAACACTGGAAAAGGTTGCCCAGAGCAATGGTGCATCCTCCCACCCTCCCTGGGGGTATTCAGGCCTTGGCCGGATGAAGCCGTGAGCAGCCTGCTGCAGAGCAGTGTTTAGCCCTGCTTTTAGAAGGCAGATGGGTGAGGTGGTCTCCTGAGGTCACTTCCATCCAGAATTAGACTGTGTGACTGTATGATTTTCCTAGTGGTTAGAGATCTTGTCCAAGAAGAGCAGAGGTCTATTTGTCCTTAGTGATGGCAGCACCCTGCTTGCTAAATAAAACTCTAATATGCCATCTGTATGCACACACCTCTGTGGTGGAGACATCCTTCACCTTGCTTTGAATAAGTAGATATTAACTGGGCCAGAGAGTGAATCAAGCTGACTTTCTAGCTCAGTGATTAGGGCATGAACCTAAGAGAAGAGAGACCTGAGTTTCTGCCTGTGCTCCAGGGAGAGCTCATACATTTTAGCCTATGGCTTTTTTTTCAAATATCTCAATGCACATGTGTGTCCCTGTGTGGTTCTAGTCCTAGTTTACTAACCTAATCAAGAAATCAGATCCTCAACAGGCACGAAACTGGTACCATCAAAGGTACTCCTGTACTACCAGGGAATTTTTCATTTATGCTTTTTCTCAACAGGCTGCCACCTCCATGACCAGTTCTTTCTGTTTAAAAAGCTTGAAACAATTTACTTAGCTTTTCTAGTTGTAAGTGGAAAATTATATATTTTACTTACAACTGCTAACAGCTATTTTTTTTCCTTCTTCTCTACTCTTCCCTCACCTGTTACGGTTGGAAAAACAAATCAAAGCAATTCCTCCTTTTGTTGCAAGTGCCTGGATAGAGACTGTGAAGGTTGGGACAAGAAAAGCCCAATATGTTAGAGGTTGCTGAATCATAGACTCAGAGAATGGTTGGGTTGGAAGGGACCTGAAAGACCATCTAGTTCCAACCCCCCTGCCGTGGTCAGGGACAACATCCACTAGACCAGGTTGCCCAAAACCTCATCCAACCTGGTCCTGAACACTGCCAAGGATGGGGCTTCCACAGCCTCTCTGGGCATCCTGTTCCACAGGTAGCAGAACCCATGACTGGCCACAGATCCCACTAATCTCCCCCAGACCTATGAAGCATGGAGGCTCATGGTTCCGCTGTAGTTGCTGTTTCTCAGACTTACTTTCTTTAAGCACACAGAGCGGCACCCACTGGAGAACTCCTGCATCTGGCTCCAAATCCCATTCACAACTCAACTTACCTAACCATTAGCCAGAGCATTACCACTTAAAGGTGAGGCTTCCCAAAGTCAGAGATCAAGATTAATGCTAAGAAGCTTGCTGTCACTTTTTTCATAGGACTTGGGAGTTCAACTGTTATTCCAAACCCTGTTTATCTTCAGATGTAGCTATGAAGTGAACAGCTAGAAGCGTGACGTGCTTGAGCATCCTACTGAATTAGGCAGGAAACTTCACAGCACAAATGTGTGTTTTACTGGTGATTAAAAATGCAAAGCACTGCATCACTTAGCTTCACTGACCCACATGTGAGGGTCTATACATGCAGCATGTTTTGTAGACGGTGGAGGAGGAAGAGCAGCTCAACTGGGTTAAGCACAGTAGATGGTATAGATAGGAGCTTCTGGCTACCCTGCTGCTCTTGCAGTTGATTAGCTGTTTTCAGTAATTATGCATTTCCATCAGGGGTGCAATGGTTATCACCTTTGGTAATGAGATTACTCCCATTTCATACAAGTGTAATGTTCTGCCAGTTCCCTTTTGGCACTTTACACGTTTCCTTGACTGGCACTCACGAGGCTGGCCCAGGTTGCTCACCACATCCCCTCCTATGGACTCACCCAGCCGTGCAAACGGGTTCCCCGCCATTTGTCAGCCCCGCCGTAGCAACCTATAGGCCTGCCGAGGTCGCCTTCCCAGCGTGTACAGTAAAGAGCTTGCTTTGCAGTAATGGCAGTGAACTAGTTCAATTTATTGTTTTGTTGCCTTTTATTCAAGTGGCTGCAGTTGGCTCTCACAGAATGGGAGTTAACACATTTTTCTCTTACACGGGGCATCTCTGTAACCCATGACATAGCATCCCAAATCCCCCAAAACATGGGTTTGCATCCCATTCACCACAGAAGGAAAACCCGATAAGGCATTATCCTTTCATTACAATATTGAAGAACCTGCAAACTTTGCTGGGATTCCCTAACTGCAAAGGATTTGTTCCCCAAAGCACTGTTAAAATCATTATTGCCAGTTAACAGGACAAACTGGAGAAGTGGATGCCGGTGTTCCCTCTGACTTACACAAATAAGTTGTCCGTTCTCCTGGTGCTGAGTAATATCCCTGGAAATTTATTCAATAGGAAGATAGATACTCCAGTAAAGGGCAGATAAATTGCTGAAGATACAAAATGGTAATGCACATTACCACAGCTTAACAAAGAGGAAAGTGAAACATTACACTGCACAGAGCTGCAGATTCCAGGCATTCCTTTTGATGGAGCCTCTGAAGGAAGGATAGAGGCTGCGTACCCCTTTTCAGACAGCTTTACAGGTCACAGATCTGGCCTAAACAAAAGTATTTTTTTCTAAACTACTCCTTTCATTTTCCTCCTCCTCATGTCAGGACTCCAGCAGAGTTTTGTAAGCAGTCCAAGGGCCATCCTGGCAGCGTCTACCTCCCTGCCTCTGGGGACTGATTCCAGGTCATAGATCAGAGGGAAGGTGTACTTCATAGCACGCCTTGGCGCAAGCACACCTCCTTTCATAGGGGTTTGGGTTTTTTCCTTCCAGAAAAGGGCAACACTGTAGGCTACCAATCAACCACCTCCTTAAAATAAACCTCATCATCACAGTATCTTTCATGTAAGTTTCATCCCAGGGTGTAGGCCACGTGGTGCAAAGAAGGGCATCTGTTTTTCACCCTGTTCTGGAAATCGAGTGAGTACATAAATGTGTTGGGGTTTTTTTGCCAAGGAATATAAATGCAAGGGCTTGAGTGGCAGCCTTGGAGAGTGGAGACATCCTTGACTCTCCATGTGGTTCCAGGAGCCGTGTCACAAGGTCCTTTAATGCTCTTTCCCATTAAAATTGATCCAAGATTCCAAAAGGTAAGAAGTTCCCCTTATGTGTGAAGCAGATGGATTTCCAAAAGGAAAGAATCCATTCAGAAAACAGAGCTACCTCTGCGGAAAACCTCTCCTGTGCCTTAAGGAAAAGGTCTTCAGCCTCAAGGTGCTGCTAAAACCAAATGCTTCCAAGCAACTTGCTTTTAAGGGGAAAGATATTAAAGGTGCCTTCTTTAGGAACGGGAGGGCCCGAGCCTCCCACGCCAAGAGCAGGCACAAAGGAGCTGTCAGCCGAAGCCTGCCGCTCAAGGGAACCGTCTCCTCCCTTCCTGCTTTTCCATATATCCGTTCTTGCCCACGGCCCTTGTTTTCAACGTGCTAAAATGAGACAGGGTGGTGCTCAATCCAGTTGCTTTCTTTGGGCTTTAGAGAGTCAGGCTTTTGGAGGCCGGGCGCCAGCTGTGAAGTTAAATTGATAAGATCTACATTTCAACAGAATAAGACATATAATTCACCCTTGAAAAGTCAGAAGCCTTATTTCTGAGAAACTACTACTTAAGAGAAGATTTGACTATACTCTTTAATTTAATCTAATCTACCCAGTCTAATTATATGCTCACTTCTACTCTAGGTTAAAAGAACGGCAATATTAAAAAAATCATACAAAATTTGGGATCTTTTTCAGCATTGCATGAGGTCACTAAGCTTGGGTCGTGTTAGTGCTGTGAAGGCAACGCCATGGAGTTTTCATTGAAAGGGTTTGATAAGGGACTTACATTGTCACCGAGGGAAAGGCGCTCAGAAAATCTCTCCGTTGAACTCGCTACTTGGTGTAAAGCAGTAGTTGCAGTAACAAGAAAAAAAAATAAATCACATCTCTATTTTAATATATTCTAACAGCAGTGATATTATTAAGTCTTTGAGATTCCAGTATATTTCGGTGATCTCTAAACACAGCTGTACAGTACAAGCGCCAGTGCTGGCACGAGGAGCATCTGAGAAAGTTCCCCGTTGTGCCAAGACTGTGACATTGCGTTCTGCTGGAGATCTCTTTGGCTCCGTTTCATGCATACCTAGCAGATTTAGCAGATTGTGAAAATGAATGTTTTCCATTCTCATGGCTGATTTTTGCATGCATCTGTTCACTCATCTAAACCTTAGTTACATGCTGCTATGAGAATGAAAGGCTATAATTTTTTCCTTGGAAATTGGGATTGTTTCACGCACCACAATTTCTGCTTAAGGATCCTGCACAGAAATTGTGAAACACTTGTCTTACTAATGTCTTAGAAAAAATTGGAGCTACAGGGATGTATTTTTCCCTCCTCCTGCACGCATATCTGGGCTCTGTGTCATAGGAATTATGTGCATAAATCAAGAGAAAAGTACTCCCCCTAGAATGGAAAATACCTGTTGGCAGGTACCAAAGGATAAATATTTAAACATGGCATTTGCGTGTGACATTAATAAACCCACACCGACTAAGTCAGGAATTCTATATTGTAAATTCATGGTGCTTACTTCACATACTGGGTTGTGAGTTACTGTTGGCACTCAGAGTTTGCCAAATTGCTTGACTATTGTGGCTGTGCTGTATTACAGGGCTTGCATGGGCATTTGTGTGCTGGATATGTCCCTTTTTTTTCTTTTTTTTTTCCTTTTATTTTAATGGCCTAGCAATTAGCTCGATACAATGAGCTTGAATAGGGTTGTGAAAGAAAACCAATGTATGTGACACTCCAGAATTAACAATGTTTACATTCTCACTTTTTTAAAAACTGCATTTCTGGCACATTAGCATTTTATGCTGTAATTTCACTGTAAGTGTTTACCATTCTAACTATCCTTTAATATTCTTTTCTATCCGTGAAGGAGGGGCTTAAATGGCTCAACCACATTCTCATAAGAGAATTAGGCAAAGACAAAGGCTGAGATTCAGACAACTCTCAGCCCACCCAACCCCTGCAATGTTTCCATTAAATAGTACACAAGTCTGTTGGTTTTTTCCAAATTATTTGTATTCCCTTTGTTGCAGTGACGTACATTTCTGAGCCTTGTCCCTGTGCCACCAAAATTAACATGCACCCATCTAAAAAGGTAAAGACAAGGATACAAAGGCAAAAAAGCCATCAGTCGAAGCATTGTGCCCCACAGTACTCTTAAAACACTTGCTTCTTGTGCATCCAAAGCACCCATTAAACCTTTATATCACTCTTCAGAGACTGTCATTTCTTTTTCCACAGCATAAAGTTTACTGGTTCTCCTCTTTTCTAAGGCACCCTCTTCGCTGAGTAGTCACACAAAAGGAACAGAGCTAAAAAGTGAGTCACATTAGTCATGCTGCGTAAGGTCCAGTGAAGTGGATTTCCAATTATTGCTAATTTATTCAAGGGTAAATTGTTACACTGCGAGGGGGCTAGCAGTAGGGGTGGGTGCAGAGCCACGCCGACCCAGCGGGCACCCGGCGGGACATGTCATGCAAAGGCAGTCATGGTTGCTGCATCTCCCAGGGGCTGGGCTTCAAAATGCACGCATGCACGTGCAGGGGTTGCTCTGCTGTCTCTCAGAGGGAAGAAAGAGAAGTGGGGTTTCACTGCCTTCCTGCTCCTCTGTGCAGTCTTCGGGGGTCCTGGTTGAGGTACACCCGAGCATTGGCAGCCAGAGGAACATCGGGCCTGCCCTTGCGGCTACCAGGGGCTGGAGCCTGGGGTTTCTCATATGAGGATAGGGTGCTTCCCACTCACCTGTTTCATCTGAACTACATTTCCCTTCTGGTTTGGAAGTATTTTGTGGAGGGGAAAGAGAACACTGTGACCCAAGGCTACTGTGTAGAAAAGCTGCAGGCACCCTCCAGGACCCTGTAAGATCTCCAATGGAGCCTCCAGTGACACGTGCGCTCGGCTGTGCCCAGCCACAGAGACAACTGAGAAAGCTTGGCCATCTGCAGCTGTGTGCATTAACTGGGATATTGTAGTCCAGGGAGCTTGTAGTTGAGCCCTTCCCGCCTTCTGCCCATATGCAGAATCCCAGAATCACAGATTGGTTTGGGTTGGAAGGGACTAGTTCCAACCCAACCCCCTGCCATGGGCAGCTGCATCCTCTGCTACATCAGGTTGTCCCAAGCCTCATCCAACCTGGCCTTCAGCACTGTCAGGAAAGGGGCAGCCACAGTGTCTTTGGGCAGCCTGTGCCAGGGCCTGTCCGCCCTCACAGGGAAGAGTTTCTTCCTAATGTCTAATCCAGACCTCCCATCCTTCAGCTGATGGCCATTACCCCTTGTGCTGTCACTTTACACCCTTGTAAACTACCCCTCTCCAGCTTTCCTGTCAGCCCCTTCAGGTACTGGAAGGCCGCTATAAGATCTCTTTGGAGCATTCCCTTCTCCAGGCTGAACAAGACCAACTCTCTCTGCCTGTCTTCATAGGAGAGGTGCACCAGCCCTCTCATCACCTTTGTGGCCCTCTTCTGGACTCACTCCAGCAGCTCAGTATCTTTCTTGTACTGGGGACCACAGAGCTGGGTTCCCCACATTTAACAGCAGCATGAGTTTCAAGCCACTGAATGTCTGGCACTGCTCACTGCTCCACTATCTTCTCTCCAACATCCATAGCTCCAGTAAAGATACGTAGAAGAATTTGTATTTCATTTTCAAGATTCCTTCTACTGGAAGCTGGCACATATGCTAGCCATGTTCTGGCAAGCCAGGGTAGGAAATGTCCCCACTTACCTCATGGAGCAACTAATCAGTGGGTTTTTTTCATGAAACTGGTATTGTGTCTTCTTGCCTAGCATGACCAAAGCATTGGATAAAGACACTTTTGCAGCTGACAAATGCATAACCTTGTGTTTGAGAACAGTTGCTTTGGGTTTAGTGACAAGCAGTGTTTTTTTGGCTGGGTGACGTAGCTGACCATGGGAGCCAAGTCCATCTGGGCCATTCCCCAAGGGGCTGGTCTCCTCACTATGACTAAAGGGTCTTTCCCCATTGAGCTTGCCAGCTTTTCCCTGCAAAGGATCTGGTTGCTTATTTTCACATGCTGTGTCCCAGTGAACCTTTAGGGACCTTTTAAAAAGCTGAGCGTATTTTCAATGGAGTTTAGGCACATTGCTTTAAAAGTCTCATTCAACGCATCCAAACCTCTAAGCCAGGGACACTTACAGTATTCTTTTATAGCCATTTCCTCTGCTCGGTGATCGCGGTGGTACTCACAGAGCCAGAAAGGCTGTATTTTCCTTCTGAGATAGGAAGGAATACAGTGAAACAGGTGGGGCTCGGTGCTTTATGGATGGGAAGTAATCCTGCTGTCTCTCATACTACCGATTTAAAATTTGCATTCTGTTGAATTCAAAAGGAAATCCAAAAGCAACATGTTTCTTCAAGGAAACAAAGTGTCCTTAGTCTTCTAAGACGCCTCACACTACGTAATAAAGAGCAGCAGTAAAAATAGCCAGCCTTATTTTTAGAATCTCCAACTTAATTTACTCTGCTTTGTGAAATTTGCCTGCTCTCATTTAATACGCCTGCAAAATTATTGTGGAAGTACAGGTGCAGGTGCTGGGTTTGGGGGGGAAAGCTGTAAAGTGTTTATATTTGTGAGGATTTCGTTAAACTGGAATGCTACTGTGCTCTCAGCTCATCTAATATTTTACATAATGGAGATGTAAGTTTCCTTGCCTTTCCCCACCCTCCACCCCCCTTCCCCTTCCATTATAAAATGTAAGAGCTGAGAAGCAATTAGAAATAGCGATTTTTCTTTTGGCAACTGAAAACTGTTAATAGTCCGAAAGTTATGTTTGCGGCGTAGATGGCTAATAAAATTCGCCTCTTCCTGCCAAAATCAGAGAGTCCAATTTTCAACATCTCCCCGGTCTCTCTCTCTGCACGAGCCGTTCGCACCGAACCGGCTGCACTTCTGGCTGGGATTTTTTGTGGTTTTTTCTTTCTCATGTGCTCTGTCAAAAAAATATTTTCTGCATCTCTAATTTCATCAAGATATGCTTGAGTGCGAGCGTCAGCATCGCCGAGCACCGGTGCTTAATCCCAAATTCGCCGCGGCTGTGGCTGCGGCAGCCGAACAACTGAAATATCAGTGAGGAACCAGACCACCGAGGTGCTGCCGTTTGTTGGCCTGTTTGTGTGATTAGATGGGAAACGTCACTCGTGTGTGAGTGCCCACGCTCAAGCGGTGCTCAGTTGACCACATAGCATCCATTTCCAGTGCTCGTATCGGAGAAGGGCTGCATGTAGAAACCCTGCATTTAATTGTTGCTTTGTAGAGGTGTGTGCGGTATTTTGAGAAATAAAAAAAAACAGGAAGGCCTCTTTTTTCTTCCTCCATTAGTCATAATAACACATTTTTAAATAGCAGTCTGCCGTGATAATTATCTCATCTGTGCTATTTCTAAGGTATTTCTTACACTAAGATGCAGTCAGCGGCGTTAAGGCTTTAGTAGTCCTAAAGTCTGACGTGGGTAGGATGGCAAAGGCTGCAAAGAGCTAAGACTTGGAGAAAACAGGTGGCAAAATATTGGGGTGTCTCCCTGCTTCTTAACTATGGATTGTTTTTAGAGACATCAGTGATTTTTTTAAATGAAGCTGTATCATTCATGTTTGATGTGTTCTTGCTTTCACTGTTGATTGTGATCTGCTTTGGATATAATCATGGTATTGTGATTATCTCCTGCCCCGGCTATTTTATTGTCTTTATTTTATTAACCTGCACAGGTAGTTTTTCTAGAGCACTGGTACCCCAGGGGAGGTAGGTGGCCAGGATATCGAGTAAGTGATGGTAAGGTACTGCGCTTTAAGTTAAAGGGGTTGCCTTTGGATGTGTTTTTGTATGGTGAGGGGGCACGGATTGGAAGCAAGCTCCTGCCCAGACCCTCAGAGGTGTGGGGTGCATCTGGGCTGGTGTGGCCCGGTGAAGGCTGGAGAACTCAATTCACATCGTGTGTAAATCCAATCATTGCTGATCTTCCTCTGAATATATTTAGTGAGAGAATTGGGTTTAGTGGGTGATTGTTTTGAATGATGAGCTGTTCATTACATCTGTTTTCCTTGACTGCTGATGTGAAATAATTGACAGATGAAATGTGAGAGGATAATTTCATGTTTCACACCAGTGACTCCATTTTATTTGGTACCTTTCTCACATGATTGGGAAAGACTCATGTCATATGAATCCTTTGCCTAACTGAATGGTGAATCAGCAGGTCAATGATGAGGTCATACGAAGACCTCCAGAAAAGCTCTTTGTTGTTGTTTTGGTTGGGTTGGGTTTTGTGTACGCTGCTGAATAGGTTTTTCATGATGCCGCATGCAGTTTAAGTACTCGTCCATCGGTTCAGATTTATTCCTGGTTGGTGCTGTCAAAGATTTTAACTCTCTGACAGCAGCAATACTTGGTGGCAGTCTCTTTTCTGGCAGGTTTAGCAGAGTCACCAGTGGTTCATCGGACACAGATGCTGACCTGTGCTTTCCGCCCAGGGATAATATCTTTGTACTGGGGCTGAACAGTGGTTGCATGAGTTTGATTGATACCTTGTTATGAAAAACAGGGTGCCTGAGCTCTGAATGCATCAGGAATGCCTAATAAATCATGGGAGGAATTAATAAATAATAAAAATAATAAATCAGAAGGCTAGGGCCATAGGCAAAACAAAACCTGTAGTAGGTTTTATCCTGGTAGACAGGCCTGAAATGTCCTTAACCATTTGCTTTGCTTCTCCAGTAGCTTCAGATGGCACTGGCTCATAGCAGAGGGCAGTCAGTCCTGTGTGCTGTGAAATCAAATGACTGATCCAAACCACAGCAGGTACTCACAGTGGAAATGAGACCTTAGTCGCCAGGAAAGGCTCCCCCGTGCAGTCACCAATGCTCACGCACCGGTGCCCAGGAGAGGAACTGGCAAAGCAGAGGCACAGAAATCCTTCCCCTTTCTTCATTACAGATTGGAAAATGATGTTTGCATGGTAATCTGAAAACTGTGTGGAGGTCTATAAAATAGAATCTGTCCCACATTTGTCCAGTGACACCTGACTCCAAAAAAGATGACAGCATTTCCTCCTGCCGCCACTACAATGGGAGAGCTGGGAGGTGGGGGGGAAGGACTTGAAGCACGGCTGCTAACGTGAGCACAATGTTGGTGACAGCATCCTGGCATTCAGAGTGCTAATCCTTTCCGTATTTCCGAGGTGCCTGTCAGTAGGTTGTTCTGATGGACTGATGCTCTGGGAACAAAGCTGATTTCTAATTTACAGAGGGCTCGGCACGATACCCCCCTCGCAGACTCCTAGCACAAGATAAATAATTGTTTTGCGCTTCTGCTTCCTATCAATGGTACTATTCTTGCGACCGTTCCCAGCCTCGATGCTCAGTCTCCCGGCCAGCAGGTGCGGGAAGCTCAGCGAGGGTGGTCCAGGGCTCAGCACGCTCTGCAAGAGTGTATCCTGTGTTTCTCAATAACAGCCTCTCCAACCATCGGATGAGCCCCAGAGGGAGTCCTAGACAGTCCTGCGTTGGGCAGAAGAAGTTGGCAGCAACACAGGGCCTCAAGGATGGAGTTTATAAAGCCGGGAAAAAGTCCCCTCCTGTGGCGCGATGCTCTGTGCCAAGGCCATCATCCTTCCAGCCAAGGCGGGCTGGATGGGTCTCCCGTAAGAGCCTGTCAGTCCCTTTCATTAGGCAGCCAGAGGGGCTGCTGCTGAGTGATGCACGGCACCTCCTTCCATCCTGCGCTCGCTCCCTGCCAGCCAGGGGAACGAGAGGCTGGGATTAGAAATCAAACTCCAGGTTTTCTGCATGACTGTGTAGGGTGTATTACTATTAGACAACATCACCACCCACCCACACTTTTTTTTTTTTAATAAATATTATCTATTTGGGTTTTTCCCAGCATTGATGATTTTGTTCTCGGCCCCCATCCTCGTCCCTCCTGCCCCACCGGCAGCATGGGTACACAGGGGATTGTTCAGCGTCAAGCGGAGGCCTGGATGTGGGTTTCGGGGTTTTGTCCATCTCATTACAGCGAATGCATCACCTGCATGACTCAGTCATTCTTCAGCTGCCTGGGGAGAGAGGCCTTCAAGAGCAGTTGCAACAATAATCCTGTCTCATTACGGCACATGGCACTGCCGCTGTGAAAGTAGGCAAGCTAGCAGATCTCCTTCTTAGAAAATACCAGTCTAGCCGTGTGGAAAAACTACCTTCTATTACTGGGTAGTCAGTGCTATATTGTGGACTTCTGTAGATAGGGTAATTTAAATCACAATAATTAAAATGAAAAAGTGATGCCAGGACAGTGTAATACAGTTTTCCTTTGTCTAATACAAGCCATGGAAAAGAAATTACAAAAATCTCTGTTAAAAAAAACCCATCGTGATATCAAAGCAAATTCTGCAGCCTAGGGGAAAATTAAATATTTGTAAAAAGCCAGTGTGCAAACACCTCATATTTCTCTGCGTTTGTTTGATGATTATTTTTTTTTCCTCTGCATTTGGGGAAAGATGCTCAGTCTGGATGCATTCAGTGGGCCCTAGTTAAAGTCATAAGCTCAGTTTGCCGCTGTCGTGGGCTGCTGTGCTTTTCCAAACCACTGGAGTTTCCTTCTTGCCTGTGCTTCTGGTGAACATCCACCCTTCAGGTGCAAGGGCTGGAATAGGTGTTGGTAAAGGTTTTAGTAAATGTCTTCCAAAAGGAAGAGCTGCAAACTGTGGCTGGAGGCTCTTCCTACATATCCGTCTCTTCCTATATATCCATCTCTTCCTATAAATCCATCTCTTCCTATATATCCATCTCTTCCTATAAATCCATCTCCTCCTGTAAATCCACCTATAAATCCATCTAGGACCACTGGGAGCCAAAAACAGCACACCCCCTGTTACAGCCTTTATCCTGCTCAGCTAGAGTCCTGGGGTGGTGTGAAGCTGCTCCCCTCTGCCCGCCTTGCTGCCCCAGCAGCTTTCCCCTTTGCCAGTTCTCAGGGCACATCCCAGGAGCTACCTGGGGCTGCACAGGGTCTTCCATATGGGGAGGTGGGGGAGCCTCCTGGAACAAGACACCAGCTCCCTCCTGCGCAGGGGCCGGAACAGCATTGCCGTATTTTAGAAGATTCACTGCAGGAACCCCCTCCTGAACAGCAGCTATCCTTGCCAAAGAAGGGTAGTCAAGCTTATGTTTTCTGTAAGAAAGATGTTTCCTGGATGATTAGATTTTCTTTTTTCTTTCTTTTTTTTTTTTCCCCTCCGACTCTCTGCATTAAAAGATTTTTAAAAAGGAGAAAGTATTACTTCCCGCCCGTGGCTGTGTAGTTTAAATATAATTAAAGGGAAACTAGTCTTTTTTTTTTCCCCCTTCCGCTAAAGAGTTGCATTTATACATTTTAATTCGAAGATATGCTCAGTAGGGAGCGGGAGCCCATCATTGGCTCCTACTGCAGGCAACGCAAACTGAGAATCTAAAAGAAAGGGTTACGGCACAGAAAGGAGGAAGCGGATTTTAGATGCAGAGGGAGAATGCAAGTATTTAGACCATATCTGTAGCTATAAAGCTAGAGATAAAAGGCTTTTTCCTTTATATTTTCTTTTTATTGTTTTTTATAGTGCAGTACAATACAAACATTACAACCTGGCTGACTCCTGCAGAGATGCCAGGCACTAGCATCGTGTCCAAAAATTAGCTTTATACATATGCTAAATTAAAGATTGGCAGCCGCAGCAGCACAAATCCCATATTGGCAGCAGTTTGCAAATCCCACGTTGGCAGTCTTCTCCACATGAAAGAAGAGAGGAAATACAAAGGGCAAAAAGCCCAAGAGACTTTCTGTAGCGAATAGCAGCGAGTGGAACATAGAAACTATCTGCAGGGGAAGGAAAAAAAAAAACCCCTCCAAATTACTGAAGATAAAAGAATAAAGCTGAATCTGTGACGAGCTCGAACGAGGGCCCATTTACAGCTTTTGGAGACAGAGCCCTTAGTAAGGAAACGTTATTTTCATGGGAAGGGTGGGAGCCCGGGGCTGGGCAGAGGACTGTGCTTGCCCCCATGGGGGTTGGAACCAAGGGGGTCAGTACACAACACTTGCGTAAAGCGCCATTTAAATCTCTTAAATTAGGCTGTCACCAAATATGTTTGACCTAAAGCATATAGGGTTATTTGGATTTTCCTTTACAGTTTATATATTTTTATCTATCTGCAGGAAAAAGAAAAGGAAAAAAAACCCAGTAATTTTTACAAACCAATCAAAATTGACCCTGCTTTTAATTAGTGAATCTGAGCATCCCTGTTTTCATAGCTCTTTATAGCTACATTCAGGGTGCATTTTACAACGACAAGTTGTTTCTCTTATGTGTATGGTTGGCAGCAGTTCCAAGTCAGGATGGATTACTTAGCTCCTGCAGACCTACCCACCTATGTTATTTTGGCTGGCTTTGCTTCCTTCTTGAGAGGTTATTGCATCTGGTGATTCACCGTGAGCAGCAAATCCTTCCAATGCTTTTAGAAGTCATGTGTCCTGTTCTCAGGATAGATGCCTGGACTTGAACCAAGATGTGCAGTAGTAAGTGGCTGTGTGAGGGTAAGTGAAGAGCCCCACGTTAAGAGAAACCACATAGTCCTTAGTTCCAGTGCTCAGATCTGTCGAAAGGTGGGTCCCAAGGTGAACGTGCAGAGGAGCAGATTTTGAATTTTTTTTCCCCAGGGCTTTTGGTTTTATTTAGTCTTTAAGTCCCAGTAAGTACTGAAGTATTTAATGATCTTTCAAGCCCAGATCTTCGGTCTAGCACAAGACATGGAAGTTTTTTCCCTTCCACGGAAAGGAATTTTCAGTCAATCAAATAAGAGCAAATGACAGAGGTTTCCTTCCTCTCTGTCTGCGTGCTGCCCATCAGATCTCACCACTCCTGCAGCCAACTCCTTCCCAAGCTAATTGGTCCCAGGCCAGCGCTGCAGGATCTCAGGCACTGCTGAGTCAGTGTATGCGGCTCCAGATCAGGCACCTCTCCTGAGCAGGGCAAGGGCAACGTGGGACAGTGGTTTTGCCCAGCGTGGGGCATGGGGTTGGTGCACAGCATCCCCTGTCCCGCCACATTCAGCTTGCCCACTCTCTGCAGTGTGGGGCACTGGCCACCACGTAGGATAACCTGACAGAGAGACTCTGTGCCATTTTCAGGGTGCTGCTTGCTTTTCAGCAGCTCATGGCTGCAGAAGCACGCAGTGGAGGTGGCAAAGACGCTACAGGAGCAGGGATATGCTTGGAATCTCCAGCCTCAAGTACCATCTCCTGTGCCGACCAGACTATGCAGAGGGAGAGGCTGCAAGTGGAGCTAGGCTTACTGAGCACTCTGGTGTCTGTCCTGCAGGACAGGGCAAGGGCAGGAGGTCCAGCAACAGTACAGTGAGGGCTCCAGGATGAGGAGGACCACGTTCACGGCTGAGTAATTGCCTTGCAGAGGAGGAACAAACACACTGCTGTGGCTGCCTGGAAGCTGGTGATTGCTCAGCTCTCTCTGCTATGCTGTCAAACATCCAGGACTGCAAAGTGAAAGTCAGCAAAGCTCTTGGTCCTCACATCCCGCAGGTGACAGACACACAGGTTGTCAAACCAGCCTTTGCTTGCATTGGGCTTTCCAGATGCATCAAGAAGTGGGATCTAAAGGCTGGACATGGGACTTTGAGGAGGAGAATGTGATGACCTCTGTTAATCATGTCCTGGACAAAGGCCTCATGTTTTCCACTGAGGCACCCATTGAAGCCTGGCCGTGCTCCACGGTCATGGTGCCTTCTCTGCCAAGTCTGATTTTGCACATCCACTGAGTCTTCTCTCACCACTGCAGCCCTGGTTTTGTTCCCAGGCTTTCTCTAGAGCCTGTAGGACCAGCTGTGTCCTTGAGTTGTCTGGCCTTAGCCGCAGATGCCAAGATGCTTCAAACAAGAAAAATTATCAAGTGGCATGTTCCAAGCAAATCGAAAAGCAGCTCTGTTTCACACAAGGAATAGTTAGGCTCTTTTTCCTCCTGGTAGTGTTGAAGTGAACTTCAGTCCAAAAAGCAACAAAGCACATTCCTGAAAGAACCTAATTGGGAACTATGAAACACAAAGATATTGCCTCTTGTCCCAGGGATCCTTGATCCAGACTAGGTAAAAGGGGGCAGTTTCTTCATACTCCTGGGAACACTGAATTTTTGACAGCTTCAGTAGAAGACAAATGGATCCAAACCAACTTCCAAAGTACATGAGAATGAGGAGGGGGAGCTCAGGCTGTCTTTTTCGGTATTCTCTGACCATTTGAAGGCACCACACCAATCAGAGGATGTGACTGGGATCCACATTCTTCCAGGCTGACAAACATGCATCTTCGCTGATGCGAAGCATATCCTTACTCCATGATGGCATACTGTGCCTGTGGTGCATTAAACCATAACAGCAGAGATCTGCACAGGTTCCTCTGGAAAAGCTTGCTGTGCTGGGAATCCCATTTGTTATCTCAAGTTCAGGTTTGATTTTTATAGATCCTGATGCATTAGATGAAGTTCAGAGGATGATCTGTAATTATGTATAGGCTTTGCTGTATGAAATTCTTGCCTGTCACAAAATCAATACCATGTGATTCATGACCATTAATCCAGGACAAATCACTAAGGAGATCCGGGAAAGTTTAGACCCTGTGCCAGGGCTGGGGTTCTCTGGGGGTCTGCAAGACTGAGCCAGCTCTGTAGGTGTCTGTACATGTGTGTGTGAGAGCACGAACTGCAAAAGTTACCTTTTTGCCCAGTTTTTCTCAGTGTGCCCAGAAAAAAACAAGCAACAAAAGGCCTCCAAACATTGCTTTCACGCTGAGGGACATGGAAGTCAAGACAATTTCAGGACATCTTGGAAAACCAATGTTTTGATGAGGTGTCCTCCAGTCGTCTCTTCTCCATCTATGATGTGGGTTATTAGCCTCCTCTGGAAAGAACTGAGTGGCTCTCGGTCAAAGGAGTATCACTTCCCCAGGGAACGTCCTGTGGCATTTATAGTTGTGTCTATGGCTTTGTCTGGATGCAGACAAGCTCCTTGTAGTGATGACCTTGAATTTCTGTCATTGCCCTTGACCATTTCATAGGCTTAGCTCAGAACTTTCCCTTGGCTGTCTACTGCTCCAGTGTCCTAAAGTATCCACATGGCCTGTGCATGGTAACATCCTGAACTCGACCTGGTTCCTCCTGCATGGTTGCTGCTTTCAAAACCCAACCAAAGTACCTTCAGTGCCCTGACCAAACGCTAGTGTTCCCCAGGAATACTGCTGTCAGCAAGCAGTCTCTGTCATGTTTGGCCGGGATCACCAGGTCAGTCCTGACACTGGTGATCAGCAGTTTAGTGTGGTTGACTTGGGCTGCGGTGTCTTGGGAGCAGTTAAGTCAGTTCAGGTGTTTTGCAGCAGGCAGTGAAAGGTCAAAGCTAAGCCAAATGAATCATTGTGGGACTGCATGTAAAGGGAGAGCAACCACATCCAAGGAACAAAGACAGGGATCTGCTGGAAAGAGTCCAGTGGAGGGCTACGAAGATGATTAAGGACCTGGAACATCTCCCCTATGACAAAAGGCTGAGTGAACTGGGGCTGTTCAGCCTTGAGAAAAGAAGACTGAGAGGGTCTGATCAGTGTTTATAAATATCTGAAGTGTGGGACACAGGGGGAAATTTGCCGGCCTCTTTTCAGTGGTCTGTGGAGACAGGACAAGGGGCAATGGCTCCAAGTTGGAGCACAGGAAGTTCTGCACCAATATACAGAAGAACTTTTTCACAGTGAGGGTGACAGAGCCCTGGCACAGGCTGCCCAGGGGGGCTGTGGACTTTCCTTCTCTGGAGATATTCAAGACCCATCTGAATGCCTCCCTGTGTGACCTGTCCTAGGGAGCCTGCTTTGGCAGGAGGGTTGGATTTAATGATTTTGTGAGGTCCCTTCCAACCCCTACGCATGAGAAGTCCACGATTAAATGAAATTCAGACAGTTTTGTGCACATCCACAGCCTCTGATCTGGGCTAAAGTGGCCCTCCCAGAAAGTACAAACAGCCTTCACCTGGCAGAGGGACCTTATGCTGTGTCACTGGTTCACATCATCTGGTCAAAATTGTTTTAAAATCTCAGTGCTTTAATTATGAGACATGCTTTCCCTCTGGCTACTGCTTTATTTTTTTGTAACTCCACCATGGTACATCCATAAAATGCTAGTGATGCACCTCTCTGAGTGTGCTGAAAACCTTACCACTTACAGTGGAGTGTTAACGTGCTTAAATAGTTTTGCACATGGCCCGGGCTTAATCACAGTTAAAACAAACAATACAGATTTATCTCTTTTCATCTCTCCTTTTTATCTTGCTCCTCCTTGCTTCTGCATGAACATATCTCTATTTATTATGGTCTTCCTGATGACAAAGTGCCTGGAATTAAAAATAACTAAAGCCTGGCAGTACTGTTGTTGCAGAGCCACATGGAGATGGAGGTGACATGATACAGCTCCACTGACTGTTTTTTCACCACTGCACTGTCACACGGCACATCCCTTTCTCGTTTGCCATCCCTGGTTTGCCACACTGCCGCTTCGGCTTTGTCTTCCTCTCTGACGGGCCGTGGCTTTGAATTTTGGTTTTATCCTCAGCTCTTTTGTATTTAGTTCTCATCCCCTTGCACTGCATTTGATTTGTTTTCTTTTGTTTCATGTCAGGTTTACTATAACATTTTTATTGGGGTGATGGTCACATTTTCTTCAAGGCCATTGGCATAGATGCAAATTATAACAAAACAAACAAAAAAATCCAACAGGAGCACACTGGACACTTTCCTTGGCTCTATCTGGTTGTTTTACTCTTTATTTCAGCTTTGCTATCTGCTTAGTAATGCACCTTTTTCCCCTTGAACATTAATTTTGAGAGCTTGGGTCTTAAAAGTAGAGTATATAAATTGCATTGAAATGATGAGTGAGTCTTGCGCTGTAAAATGCCGCTGCGATACATAATGGTTTGAATTGTCCTTCTGACTCTGCTGCATTATTTTCCTTCTATTATATCACAATGGCATGAGCACATATATCAAAAAGCTGAAACGAGTGGGAATCGTGACCGTCTACTCCTCCCCCATGTCCTGTCAGTTTCTTCATCCCAGATTAGTGTCTGTTGGCTTGGGAAGCAAAGAGGGAGCAGATGGACCACAAAATGAGATTCTGTAACCTTCTTACCCAATAGATCTGCTTTCCGCGTGTATTCAGACATATTTACTTACTGTAGTGACAATTATCAGTTTTATTTCTTTTAAGAAAACCAAACAACTTCAGCTCAGAAGGAAAGAGAGCAAACTAAATTGTCTTCTGGCACTGTTACCGTCCCTGTAGTTTTAAATCAATTAGGAGTTGCATGGCCAGACTCCGATCTGTGTTTTACCTGAATATGCCCGTTAAGTCCATGGATACACATAGCTGTGAGGGGACAGGCACAGTATGTGCTTTCTGTGGGTTCCAGATAACATTTTGTTGTTCATAGCATGGATCAGGAGAGCACAGTTGTTTATTTCCTGGGAGGTTTTGCCTGCGTGTACTATTTGGATGGCCAGATGAAGCATCTTTTTACTTGCAAATGAAGGGACTTGGGTACGAAGTAACCAAATATAATAATAACTAGAAAGCTTTGAAATGCATTCAATAAAGAACTCAGTTTATTCAGAATCTTGCATGTCTCCTACACCTCATTTGAGATGGGCCCATTCACAGCACTGAGTGTGTTTTAGGTGAGAGGAGATACAAGTAGCTGGCTAGTGTTTGAATAAGGTCTAGCTCTGAATTAAACCATCTTCCTGCTCCCAGCCCTGCAACGCTTCCATACAGCCGTACACTGAGCTCATCCTGAAGATCCACCCTTAGTGTGATATTTTTATAGCAGCAAATGTCTATAGTTAGGCCTTCCTTATTAGCAAAGCGTTTCATGTCTCTCATCTGGGATAGGAGCCACCAGCCCAAAAAACACTGAGGTGAGGCTGATCTTGGCCGTTGCAGCTCTCAAGGAAGAAGGTGCGTCATCTCAGCAGGCTGCATATTCAGCCAAGGGAGCTGGGTTCCTCCAAAGAACAAAGCATCGCTACACCTTAGGCAGGTAGCGTAGGAGAAGATAAATCTCCTTCCAGATATATGGGCTTCTCACTATTGACTGTAGAAAGATCCTAAGGAAAAGGAAGGAAAAAAAAAAAAAAGAAAAGGCAGACACCTAACTTTTAGATGACTCAGGCTGGTGGATGCAAGGAATCCAAATATATTGTGACAATATGTTTGGCCAAATATATTGTGACAAGCTCCTGTACTAAAAAAAAAAAGTGCCTTCGCTCTCCTGCTGAGCAAATGGGACTTATCCAACAAGTATATGGCACACATATGGCCACGCACTGGAAACACCGGGTAGCTTCCTTAGGAGGAGAAAGGAGCGTGTCAAACCTAGCGATTAGGACCTGGAGTTTTAGGAGTTTTAGGGGATGGGGACAATAAAACCAAGAGGCAGAGACTTTGTGTACAAGAATTGCCTGGCTGCCTTATAGGCGTAAGTGCGTTGCCAAGAGCTGCAGGTGTTCAATCAGACTGCTTTTATTTGAGGTGCCTAACGTGGATTTCGAAACCACCACGTAGGCAACTCGGCTTGAAAATTGACCTTAATTTCTTCTAATTGCATGTCTTATTCTTCATTATTTTTCTTGTTAGAGACAGAATTTTGAAAGGCGATTCACTAGTGCAGCTATTTTTGACTCATCGCTGACTTTGTCTTACTTCTTGTTATTTAATGGGTTCCAGTGGCCATATGCTGCAAAGAATCCTGGAACAAAGTGAGTAAACTGGGAGGCATTGCTCGGAAGGATAAATTTCACAGTTGGAAACACACTTAATACTAAGCCTTCTAACCAGTTTTTCCAGAAATCGCAAGCTTGATTGCCATGATATCTGAACATGGCATTAGCTACTCTAATGAGGAAAATAATTGATATGCTATGGAAATTAGGTCTAATTAGATCTTGTTAAGATAAATATCTCAGTTCAGCTGAAAACTTGAAGAGATGCATTTTGCAGCATTCCAGATTATAAATATGACCCTTGTTCTTCACCCCTCTCCGCGTCTTGGGTTGCTACTGGTAGAAGCAAATGTGAGAAGCCTCCTTATCAGAATCGCTGCAGTCTGTACCCACTTGACATGGAACGAGTGACAAAAATCTGCTAGGTGATAGTTTAAACCTTGCATAGCTTAAAACCCAGTTATTTTTTACATCAGCTTTGGGCAAAGATCCTAATTTCAGAACCATGTAACGGTAGGTCTCCTGCCTATTCATTTCTTCCGTTGAAGAAATATGTTTTTGTTTATATATTTTCTGATCCGCAGCAAATAATACTTTTCAATGATCTTTAACTCCATTTTCAATGACTTCAGAACAACATGTGTGTCGTATTATCTCAGTAACATTGCAATACTGAATGCAAGCTACAAAAAAAATCAAAGTTCCTTTTAATTTTTAAAGGAAACAGATGAGGGAAAAAATATATAAGGGGGATCTTCCATAAAGTGACCAGACTTTGTTAGAATTTAGACCAGGCAGATGACTTAGACACAGATGTGTACCTTGCAAGGTGCTGCCAAATAATGGGCTGAACTCCCTCTTCTCCCTTCATGGGTGGAGTTGTTGTGGGACTAAAAGTAGGGTGAAACCTTATTGGCAGCTGCCTTTTTTTTCTTCCAGCTTGCACAAAACACAGATCCAAAATTTTTAATGTCCTGATGGACTTGAGTTCCAGCTTGCGCACTGACGCTCCTTCTGCAGTGCAAACGAGAGGGGAATCAACATTCTCTAATAAATTTAGTTGGGTATTTTCTAATTTTAACAGGATAAACTATTTAAAGTGAACCTTTAAAAGGTCTGCTTTCAGATATTAAAATTTTAGAGCCCCCAAATAGGGGGCTACAGGCCCTAAACTCATTGTATGCACCCTGTAACATCACAGGCCATTTTAAAAATGTAGCACGTTAAGGAGCAAATTTCCATTATCCGCTGCAATTCCTTTGCCCTCAGCCTGGCAGAGCTGGCAGCTTTAGCCAGCTGCTCCAGTCCCATCCCCTGCAACCTCTACCAGCTTGACTTCTGGGGGGTGACTTTGCAGAGCAATGGGGACAAGCTCTTGGTGCATCGGTGCTGCCGGGAGCCCAAAGGCATGAGGATAGCTCAGGGGACTGGCCTGAGCTAGGGGAGATGAGGGAGCAGGGGGGAATTTGTCCATGAGGTGTGTTCACCAAGTGGTGCCTGCAGGGTTGACGGTCTGATGGCTGCAGGCACAAAAGCTTCTAAATCCAGTCCCTCTGCAAAAGTAAATAATAACCTATTTATATGCCCTGTTCTTGGCAAGTCCTGAGCAAGAGGAAAGGTGAGTGATCTGACATTTGCAGTCATGGTTCCTGACAGCTTTTCAATGTTTCCATGTCTTGAAATATCCATGCTTCTATCCACTGATATTTTCTCCTTACGAAATGAGTGTGGAGGAAACCACTGCAAGCTAGTGTGCAATTTTTCTGGATGAAGGTGAATAATAAGTGAGTAAAACAAGATGACTCTTCCTACGACCTTTAAATATTTATAAATTAGATATCCATTTGCATTACTCATTTTCAATTATTAAGATATTTCTCTTCTTTTATTCTTGCTCTGTTTGGTCATTGCCACTATTCTTGCACCTTCCATTTCTGAAAATGCTTGCAAGCATTGTAAAGACACCCAAAGCCTCCATGTATAGATGTACATAGACAGTCACTGGATGAGATAGCATGCAAACCACCAGCAGATGTACGTAGATTTCTTCGGCGGGAGTCTGTTGCGATGATTTCACTATTTAAGTCACACAGCACCAAGGCAGCAGTTGTGGGTTTGTTTTTTTTTAAAAAAAAAAAAAGAAAAAAAATCTATTTACTCTTTTTGTGACAAACCTAATGATTGCAGAAATGAGAAATCAGCCTGCAAACAGTCCAAATTTAAATGAAATCACCCCCACACTAGACTATAACAGTGGCAGATGGACAGAGGAAGAAAGTGTGTATAGTCATATTTTTTGCCATTACAGTATAGACCCTCTCAGATTGTGGCAAGCAACTTGCCATCTGCAAATCTGAGTCTTTCCTTTTCTGCTGAGGCACTGATTCAAGAATCATGATTTCCGAAGTTTGAGCTGAAGTATTAAGTGGTTTATCTCTCATTTTAAAGGCATACTGATCTCATGGGTTTACTTCAAACACATGGGAAAGGCATCCTGAAAATTCCCCTCCGATTTCTCCTTAAGACAAAACCCAAAGCCACTGGCTCATGCTTAGGTATGCGGTGAGGTAATGGGCTGCACACATGAATAGCTTTTTGTCAAATAGTCTCTTATTGCTGTTGTTCTCCCGTCTTTTGTTTGGTGTGCTCTATGGGCAAATTATTTGCTCTCTGCCTGTATGATACGGAGATCACACCGAGCACCTTCTCATACACTCAACAGCAGCAATGGGGGTTTAGTTTTAGCCTTGCCCCTCAGAGGAGAGAAGAATCCGATCACTGCGTAAATGGCATTGATTTTTCAGGGTCAGATCTTCATGCAGACGGACGCTGATTTAATGGGAGGGTCGATTTTTTTATAGGTTCGCAAACAAAATCTGGGCAGAATTGTAAAAAACCCTCAGAGTGTCAACCCACTGTCATTTTCTGCAGTTTTATCTGCCTGTAAGTTTGCACAGCCGTGCTGAGGATGTGACCATCACAGAGCTCAGGCAGGCATACGCAAGTTGCAGCCTACCAGGGTTTCTGATGCTTTCACATTATGGCAGAGAGTTGCTTACTCTAAAGGTCAGAACTCTCATATAGGTTTAACTGTTTTCTTTATTTATTTTTTTTTCCCTCCCCTCTGTGTAGCCAGCAGTAACCAAAAAAAACCAATCTCCTCAAGGCCTGAAAGCCTATTTTAAACCTGTCTAAAAAAGAAGGGGATGCGATTCAGTTCTGGCAATTTCCTTTCAGGAGCTGCTGTGGTATGCATTGAATCACAGTATTTCTAATTTTCACCAAATCAAGGTCGCTCTCTACAGAGGCAAAAGAGGAAAGGTTTCTTTTGTTAATCATACATGCAAGAGCCATGTACAAAATAAAGTATTAAATACAGTAATTACAGTAATTTTTGTTAAAATATTTCTACACAATAAACCTGTGGCTTTGAAAACTCTACCAGAAGCGAAAGAAAAACAATCTGTAATGACAAAATTGAAATCAGAAGCCACTAATAACACTAAAGGGAGCCCAGAAGCCAAATTAATGTTTCTACAAAGAAATACTTACCTACACCAGGCAAAGACTCTTACCTGGGTCTTTATATATAGGACTCAGATTTCATTTTGAAGCATGCTTTTTACAAACTGTTTAGTGTTCATATGTCATTACCACTGTTGGGCCAGATTGCACCTGGCATCGATATAAACAAAGCTTTGGCAAGAATTCTTTCCTTTGGGATGGAGACATCTGATTTTCAAGCTGAAAACATGTCAGTGTTGCAAGACACTCCAAATAGCCTGTTTTACCAGTGCAGTAAATTAACCCGCCTGGTGTAGTGTTAAATGCTTTACAAACATCGACTGAAGGCGAGGGAGGGAAACAGCAAAAAACAAACAAAAACATTTCAATAACTTGTTTGACTAGGAGCAGTGAAAATAGTATGAGCAGAGCTCGAAGGGAGGAGGTGATCCTTGGGAGGCAGGACAGCAGCAGCAGAACAGATTTCCTGAATTTTGTTCCTGTGTTCAGCCCAGAGAGCGTGCCATGGCAAGGGAAGGCACGGAGAGAGGGAAGAGAATGACTTACATAGTCGATAGAAAAGGCATCTTCATTTGAAAAACAGATTAGGATGAGAGCAAGCGGTGACTCCAGCTCATCCTTGCTCTCTATACAGGGGGGGAAGGCTTTTTGAAAGTTGCTGCACGTGAGATGTTTGCCTTTAATGCCGCAAACCACTGATGGACAAAGACTACGTAGGCAAATCAGAGGATAAAATATTAGGCTATCCCCCTTGCTTCCCTATTGTTCAGGATGAAAAAGCTGCGCTGAACTTTTGGGCACACAGAATTGGCTGAGTGAAAGCTCTCGTCGCTAGATCACGCGTTTGTGCTAAGCCTGAATGGTCTAGAGGACAATGGGGTTCAACCTGCCTGTGGCTCGACAACGATTCCACACTATAGATGTGAAACTAGAATAGATGGAAAGTAGGTCCACATGCGTATGGAGCTGAACGACAACCTGTCCTGAGAAACACAGGCAGCGCTCTTAAATAGATAGATCTATATATATTTATATAGCTGTTAGATTGAAGCCATTTTGCCACTCTTCTTTTGATATTTTAATTACCCTGATAGCTGTCTATTAGCAAACATGCACAGAAGTGCACAGAAGAATTGATATGCGTAAGCATTCATAAGATGTGACAAAGTTTATGTTAGGGTGGATGATAATTCCCAAGAGGATTTGTGTTAAGCGTAGATTTATATTAACAAGATTCAGCATGATTGATTCTTGCTTGGCCAGCGATAGAGGACTTAGCTTCCATACTGGCAGAGATTATATCTGGTCACCAGGAAAGGAAAACTGGCCAAGAAACTGCCAACACAGAATCTGAAGCTGTGAAACCTGGTCAAGAAGAAATAAAGCCAAATAAGCAACAGATGAAAAATTATCTTAAAGCAAAGATCAAATCACTCAGTTGGAAACAAGAATTGTATTGGAAAAGGTGTTGTTGAGACCATGAAGGGACATAGGAACTTTTTTCAAATTAATATTAATAATAAACTAGAGTGGTGAACAGCAATATTGATTTGTTTTAAATGGACCTTAACATTTTTCAAGAAAATGAAAAATAAGTAGACAGTTTTAATATGCTTAAAGACTTCTGACAAATAGCAGAGAGGACTTTTAAACTTTGTGAATCATTTGGAAGGGAATGCCAGAGGTCCCAGTAGAAGAGAGGCACGGATATACTGGAGAGGATCCAGCAAGGGGCTGCAAGGATGATGAATAGACTGGAGCATCTCTCCTATGAGGAGAGGCTGAGGGAGCCAGGGCTGCTCAGCCTGGAGAAGAGCAGGCTCAGGGGGATCTCACCGATGTACATAAATACCTGAAGGGTGGGTGCAGACAGGACACAGCCAGGCTCTGCTCAGTGGTGCCCAGTGCCAGGACCAGAGGCAATGGGCACAACCTGACACACAGGGGGTTCCATGTGATCATCAGGAAACACTTCTCCACTGTGAGGGTGGCCAACACGGTGCCCAGAGAGGTCATGGAGTCTCCATCCTTGAGCAAATTCAGAAGCCGTCTGGACGTGGCCCTGGGCAATCAGATTTAGGTGGCCCTGCTTGAGCAGGTGGGTTAAACTAGATGAACACTTCCAACCTCAACCATCCTGTGATTCTGTGTCTCTGATAGTGATAGGTCAAATAAGGTGATAGGTCAAATGAGGAATGAAAGACACTTTGGTGAGATACACACTTTACAGTGCTTTTCTGGCTCTGTTGTTCCTGGTACAGCACCCGCAGATGTTGGAGAAGTCCAGTGAGCTCAAGAGGGACAAACAACTTGTTACTGCACCCTCACCACAGAAACCTGCTGCCTCAGAAGAGGAGACTTCATAATGACCACTGTATGCCAAATGAAAGAGTGGCCAGAGAAATGGGTACTGACAGATAAAGCAGAAGAGCACTGATGTCACTGTGTATTTTACCCTCAGAAAAGAAGTGAAGTTCTCTGGATATAGAGAAAACCCTTGACAAGTAGCGTGAGGACCAACCTTGGACCACAGCCCCACCCCAACTGATACCTTAACTAGCAGAGAACCTGAACAACTTCCTGTATCCAGCATGAGCACCACAAACATGCCGGCCAGCTGGAATGAGCAAATGGAGTTGGGAACTTCTGGAGGTTGTATGCACAGCTGCCAGACGGACACAACGCTTGGTGGCAAGCTGGCAGTGGAGAGAGCAGTCACTGACAAGGAAAGGAACAGGAGCATCACCCAAGTCCCACCAGGGTTAACCTGCACCTGATGCAGGTAATATAGGAGGAGATAGATTCTGGCTGGAGAAGACATCTCTGAGAGCTTGTGAAGAAAACTGCCTTCTGGTCTCAATATGAAACACTTTATTACCAGGGCAATCAAAAAGTGTGAAGAGGTTTAGCAAGTAAAGCAGAACACTTTGCCTTAAAAAGCATTTGTTAAGTAAGTAGGACACGTTTTCATGAATCTCTTTTGGCATCCCTTCATTCAGGTCAAGCAAGAGATTCATATCAAGTGAAAGGGACAAAAAGATCACTGAATACATTTTTAGTCCAGTTACATAAAAATAAAGCAAGTTGGGCAAAAATCTGCAAAGGAAAGGAAAAAAGTGAGGAAAAATGGCAATTCAGCGCCCATCAAACTCGTAAGTACTGAATTCCATTTTATCACTGTTGTTTAAAAATTAATATGATAAACCCAAAGCAGCAGTACTGTATGAATGCAGCTGTACTGCTGTAAAATTATTATAGTCCATGGAGTTCATTCACAGGGAAACATTAATTATTCTGCTAGCAGTGTCTTGGTGAGCAGATGCATGCCAGAGCTTTGCATCAATTTTGTGTTCAAAGTAGTTAAATCAATACAAAGGCAGAATCTGGGCTGGTCCCAGCACTTATTATATGTGTGGAGAAATGGTCCAGAAACCCAACCAAGGAGCACCTTCTCAGGCTGCCTAGCATTTTAAAATAGTTGAATTCATCAGAAGAAAAAAAAAAAAAAAGAAGAAAAACTTAGGGAAAGAAATATCCCGAGTCCTAGTAGCTTGTTCCAGTGCAATCAGGAATAGCTAAATAAGGACCTTAAAATGTTTTGAAGAACTCCAATAAACAACAACAATTTCTTCTCTACATGTCTATAAACATGTGTATTATGTTATACCAATGCAACACACCTGTCAGTGATGTACAGATAGCATACTACAACCACACACAGGATGTTTCACCCAGAAAATAACCACCTCCTCGGGTCCCACTTTCAAACTGGAGAAGAATCTCGGCTCCTTTAACACTGATCATAGGTCCAGGTAGGGGAAAAAAAAATCCCATTGTCAGATTTGGTTTAGACTGCAGAAAACAAGTGAAGTCATTTCTAAAAGGTCCTCACTCCTTGCCATGAATACGTGAGTCATGGAGTTAATCTTATTTTACAAGAGGGCTCAGTCTCTGCCTCAGCTAGTCACTGCCAATGCGGGGACGTGTGGGACATGGCATTTTGGTGCTGCTTCCCCTCTGCCACTTTGGGGATGCGGGGGTGGGAAGAAAGGGGTGCTGTTGCTTTTGTACTGCTGCCCATCTTTAGGGGACTCTGCCAAGAACGAACAGCTAGCTGTAATGGGCTTCATCACACCATTGGCAGCCTCTGAGAAAACGCTGCCTACAGGAGGTGCTAAAGCTTGCATTTGGGGCGGAGTGGGATGTCTGGGTCCCGTGACTCACCCCAGGCACCCATCCAAGCGGTCTATCTATCAGTAGGAAGCCCTTCTGGTAGAGAAAGAAGGATTTCTGGCAAAATCCAGCATAGTGAGGTAGGTCTTTGTTAAGGTAAGTGCTGGCTGAGAAATACATGTATAAAACAAGTTTGCTTTGCAGGAAGGCAGGACTTGTGTCAATTTAGTTCGAAGCTTGTTAGATCAAAGTTTCCTATGTTGAACATCCCCACGGAGAGCTATCTATTCAGTGCTCCTGGCATCTACTTCTTTCAAGCTTCTAAACTTAAAACCATCTAAAATTACATCCATGCTCCCCTAACATTATTCTCCCATGGAAGTAATTACCGCAATTATAGGCTACTTCTACAATGCTAAGTGCATCTCCTCCGAGGAGAGATCCCCAGTGCCCTCACTTAGTGGGGCTCATGTCCACATTGAGTAGGGGCAGACCAGTAGAGGAGACTGACTGCAGTGATGCAAATGTCACACGTGGGTTTGCATCTTCCCATGACAGCAAAGTGGGGCTCTGATGGGTACAGTTGTTTTTTGGGGCGTTTTTTTCTTCAGCTCCAGCAACTGAAATAATATGAACGACACAGGAAGGGAAGGTTAGCCTTTAGCTGGGTATATGTGTTGTGTGAAAGATGGCACATGTGAGTGATTGAAGGCCTCCCTGGAGCAAGTGTCACAGGACTGAGCAGGGTGGAGGCAGCTGAATGTGGTGCAGTCCTGCCTATACTGCTCCTTGGGCATGATGCCTGCAGAGACCTATCTCTAAAACCACACCTTTTTGTTTTGGTTTGGAGGAAATAGGTTATTTTTTTCTGTTGTTTGGAAATGCACCAAAGGAGGGTCTGGATGCCATGAGCAGTTGTGCCTTGTGGGCAGTTGGGGCCCAAGACCTTTGGGTGAAGCTGGGAGCTAAGTTATCTGCTGATACAGAATTTCTCTGAGAGTCCATAAACAGAAACAAATGACATGATCTCACAAGGGAGCACAGGACTGCATGAGATAATCTCTGCCCTGAAAAGCTGCCCTTGAGATGAGAAGGTTTAAGTCCTCTCTAGACGGTGCGAGAATCCACCCGGTGGGAGGACTTCCCTTGGAGTGCCTTGCTCAGCAGATGACACCCGAGTGACCAGCTGGTGTCATAAATCCCGTTGCATGGAAACACGTGCATCTGCAAGGTGGCACCACTTCACTTTTAAGTGTGAGCTGAGAAGGATCATAGGAGAGCTTTCTTGCACAAGTACGGTTTTGCTTTCAGGGTTACCTGCAAACACTGGGGCTTGGGCAATTCTGTGGGATTTCAATCACGTTGCAGAATATTAATTTGTTAATTTATCAATGTGGACAAAGCACTTTACAAAAGCTGAGCTAAGAGATGCTACTCAGTACTTGCACAGTACCAAAAAGCACACGGAGTTGGTCCAAGTTTTCTCTTCGAAACATGTAGTTTTATGGACGCTGTGGGTAGACTAGGAAAAGTTTCTTCCAGAAAAGAGAAAGGATGAAGGAAGCCATGGTGTAGCTGAGCCAATTTTGCTTAGTGCCACCTTGGTTCCTGGGGGCTTCTGAGCAGCTTGGGGCAGATGATGCTGGCTCCTTTGGTAGAAGCAGGTGTAAGCCTCTGGCCAGTTGCTTTCTTTCTGATAAACTTGTATTTGGCTTTAGCTTGCCTTTAACTTTCCAAGCTGTTTAATTTTAACCTCAGTTGGCTTTTCCCCCCCACCCCTCCCAAATAGTTTATTAAATAGCTGAGGCAGTAATTAAACAGTGCTCCTGATGGTACCCATTTGCCAAACATATATTTTTCAGATGTACCCATTTTAAAACTGCTTGATCTGTATCTCACTTGGAATCACCACACTTAGAAAATCTTCTGCTGAACAGGGGTGGATAATTTGCTAAAGCAGATGTACTTTTGATAGACAGCGATGTGATTTGTTATCAGCATTAACAAAAACTTATATTTGTAAAAGAAAAAAGTGGATGCCCAAACGTACACATTTTACATAACAATTTATTACATCATGCCAAGAAAATATATCTTAAACTGGGATATTTTAAATTTTTTTTTTTAAATCTATTACATACAGTTAAATTCATGTGTTGAATTAAAGAAAAGTATAGCTTTTTTTTTTTAATTTAATTGATACATCTGATTGAATATTTTGCAGTCTCATTTCATCATGCAGCAGCTCATTCGGACTGTCCAGGAAGACTAATTAACACTAATGCTTCTAAAGAATTTTCATTTGTGATGCTAATCTGTCACAAAACCAAAAGCATCCTCAGAAAGCCGGGGAAAAAAAGTAAAGAGACTGCATCTTGCAGCCAGCTTAAATTAGTGTTAGCTTGATTTGTCTTAATTGAAAGGTTGTTTACATCTCTTTTGTAAGTGTTTATAAAAGTTGGCAGAGGAGAAGAATAGCTGCCTACGTACATGAGCAAAATTTTCTTGTATTGAAGCTGTTGTATATAGTGCTGTCATTAAAAAAAAACCCTTTTGAAATATTTCTGTACACATAGTCTTAAAGTATAAGCCTGTCTCTTTGTTTATGTACACACACACACACACACAGAGACACGCACACCCATGCTGTATTATTTTTGCTACAGAGATATTTATGCTAAGTCCTCATATTACATGAATATGCCTATGTGCCAGTTCCTTCCAGCAGCCTACTGGCCTCTGTTTACATTCCTACGAGACACGTGCCAGTCAGAAAAATACCTTAAGCATAACTTGTGCAAATGACTTGCTCTTGCACTAATCTACACATCCTCAGGTACCCAGCTTGTGGGTACTTGTGTACTTCTTACATAGCTAATCACCCATAAAGCTCTATGGGGATTCATGGGCCCTGGGTCCTGGACCACCAGCTGGGTGGACTTCAGATTCTTCTCTGGTTCCCCACGTTCACAGCATCTCAAGTCAGGCCATCACCTGACCATCATATACAGAAATTATCCCAACTCTGATGAGGTTGGATAGACCCCACTTAATGTCTTCAGACTCGGCCATGATGATAGAGGGAGGAAAGGCTTGCTAAGGAGCTATTCATAAACAGCTTTACGAGATCTTGTCCTTTAAAAGTGCAGGATAAATATTGTCAATAGGTGCGCTGATGCGTTCCTAGCCCTTAAATAAGACTTCTAGGCAAATGGGCAAAGAAATAAAGATTCCTCAGCAGAACATAATTAAATTGCAGCTTGGTTCATAATAGTGGCCACTAAAGTTTGCTTCATTTTAGTGTCGCTAGACCATGTACTGCATGCAAAGACAATTAGCGGAGAGGAAAGCAGCAGATGCTAGAGATGCACAGAGTTAGATGATTCATTATGTCATGAAGAAGCTTGCTCTCAGAAAAGTGAAAAGGTTGGTGTAAAAAAAGAAAAGGCTCAGATAGACTGAATAATTATTAAAGAGAGAATTCAACAATTTCACAAAAGAGTTGTGGAAAAATCAGAATCTTGCAACGCTCTAAAACATGTGCTTGCCTGAACTGCAGAGGAGAAACACGGCCGCACACGACAGAAGCCTTGTTCTCCCTCCTCCTCCCCACCCCTGCCCCTTCTTGCCTTTAGGTTTACGAGGAGGGTTTGACACGTTCCCTGTGGAACCAAAAGAAAATGTATTTTAGAAACCTCCATGTGTCTTCAAACACTCCTCAACTGATTACCTGCTCATAGGTAACCACAGAAATTATTTCGTAACAGCTTCCTGAAGGCTTTGCGATGTAGGCAGTTTTTAAAGCAGATTTTCAGTCTAACAAGACTAACTGGGAATAACAGTTTGCCATTTCAAAGATTTATTCTCACAAGTACCTGAGATACAATACTTGTGTAAGGTAGGAGGCAGGGCTTGTGAACCAGGCGCCTCCTGTTCTCAGAAACACCCTGCTCTGCGGTCATGATTCTCTTTGTTTCCTTAAAAACAAGTGTAATTTGTCTTTCCTCTTGCTGATCTCATCTGTGAATCTGAAGCTAAATGAAGGATCTTTCTGCGTGGCATCCCTTCAGTGACAGAGAATTAAACATGTGAGAAATGTCAGGCTTTCCCTCTGTGGAAACTCAATTTTTCCCCAAAACCCAGTATGGGTACAGAATGTATGTGTGTGTATAAATATATATGTGTGTGTGTGTGTGTGTGTGTGCTTCTTCACAGTCTGATTTGAGAGACATGTTCTTAGGGTATGCACTAACGTAAGTGACAAAAGATTCAGCAATGTCAAGTCCGGTAAACAAACCACTCCAGGGAAGTAACATTAACACATAATTGTATGTTTTTACCGTGTCAGACCTGTCACAAAAAATAACTGGAATTGTGATTATAGTAATTAATTTTTCCTCTGCCATTTGAAACATGCAAACTTATTATGGCAATGAGGATGATAGATTCTGGCCTGCCATTTTAGCACATCACATATTTAGGTTTCCATATGAAGGATTATTACCAAACGATGTTAACAGGACGAGATCTACACATAAACGTATCTTTTAAGTGTACCCAACTGTCTGAAGGTCTTGAGACAAAAAAAAAAAAAAAAGACTAGGCAGGAAAGATAAAGCAAAAAGAGGGTTTTGTCCTCCAAATCGGGCAGGTCAAGAAATCACAGTGCTGGAAAACTGATTTGTGGGGCACTGCACCAGTTTGAAAAGAAAGAAGAAAATGTCGGTTTCTTCTGCCTGCTGTAGCAGCCCCCAAAATTCTGTTAATCTGACCACCTTTGTTTTGTTGTCGCTGTGTTAACACTGTGTCCGGGGTGAGTGGGTGGCTGAGCTTCCAGCTCTGCGGCATTCCTTCTGTTTCGAAGCGGAAATTTCTGTGTCTTGACATATAACTTGAAGAAAAAAAAGGGGAGGAAAGAAGCAAGGAATTAAAAAAAATATAAGAAGAAAAGGTACTGATTCAGCTGGTGGGAGACTACCGTGGCACTGTTACCAAAGGCACCTATTTAGGTGTGCTTATAGCATGTAGTTTTATAAGGAAGCCCGTGGGGCTCCTTCTTCCCTGCCACCCCCTTCCCCGAGTCTTGCGCTCTGCCTGCCTGATCCCATCCGACAGTAGAGCTGATACCGCACTAATCCCCGCAAGTTTGGGACTAATGAACTAACTGCTGGGCTGCCGCCACGGAGCTTGGTCCCAAACTATACTGTACTTCACACTCGATTTATTCTCCAGATGGCGAGACTGCGCAGCCCCGCCGCGAGGGACCACCTCTTCCACTGGAGTGTAAAAGTGGACGGATGTTGTTTTCTTTGCAGATTCGATAATTCAGAGCTAGGAACTTGTGAGGATGGCTGGTTATTAGGTTTAACGGGTGCCAATCAAGCCGGCAGCGCGTGGATTTCTGTCTTTAATTTCAGTGTCCATGTGTCTGGGTGGCGGTGGATTTGTCGGCGATGCCGCGTCACTGAAACCTTTATCTTCTCCGGTTGGCGTAGCCGCGTGTGGTAGCAAACGTCTTCCCGTGTCCCCGCCCGAGTTAAACAGAAGGGATGCTAAAGTAGCAGCTCCAAACAACTTTTTTTTCCTTCCAGTGGGTTTCCCAGCCCGAATTGCAAACTTAGCCTATTTTAACAATACCGCTGTTTACCATGGAAGCTCTCTGTTGCTTTTCTCTCATGTCCAGTTTGATAAAGGACCCAACCCACGTGGGACCCAATGGGGATACCGCTGTCCCAAGCTACCTAAGGATGGAATCGTTTACTTAACAATCAGGTTTATTTCTTTATCAGCTATTCAGTCATGACAGAGTATTATCTGATGGTGTAGTTCTTGTGTGAAGTACAAGGTAAATCGGGTTTTTTCACCTTTCCTTAAAAATTCTGTCTTGATCATTCTTGGCAGGGACGTTACATGTAGGTTGGAGAAATGTGTTTATTCTTGCATCTACCGATGCAAAGTCCTTACTATATGAAGGGCTGCTGTTTTTCTGTACTATTTCAGTGTTGAAATAGTTTACCTAGCTTAAAATTTTTGCTTTTTTGCACGGATCCCACAATAAAAATACCATCGAGGTTTCTAGGCTTCATTGCAGAATGAGGCAGAAAGGGCTCTCCCTTTTCTCCATGTTTTCAGTACACTTAATCAGACAGTTAAGTACATATTTTTTTTATGATTTACTCATGAAATGTTTTATTGGAAGCCTGGGTGGAGGTCTGATACACCCCGTGAGTATCGGTGGGTTTTTCTCTGTTGTAGGAAGGGTACAAAACCCCTCACGAGCTCTGACTTTGGCAACCAGGTCCTCTCAGTTTGTTCCACAATTAAAACCATGAATTAAATCCTGATGCGGAAACTACAGTGACTAGAAGTATTTTATCATGGAAGGGAAACATTTCCATTCCTGGGGTATCTAGGCAGACAGATCTAAACCGTAGCGGTTCTAAGAAAATGCATCAATTCTCAACCCAACAGATGGCATGGGTGTGTTAACTAACATAGCAACATATTTTCTATTAAAATATGGGAAAAAAACAACAACCCCCTCCCCATGTTTGTTGGTTGGTATAAATTCAGTGAAGTTGTTGGTTATTTTTGGGATACGTACCAGAGGGCTGCACATTTAGTTTATGTAAATTGATAACAGCAACAGCCTGTTAATAAGTGTTTTGTATGGAAATATACCTAGAAAGACACGATCTGTCTTTTTTGGGAAGGGAGTTTGCAGCCTGAGGAGGAAAATAGCTAATGAGACGGTCTACTGCTCATTATTATAATCTGAAAAAAAAAAAAAATGTAATGAATTAGGCTGGAAGTTTGCTAGAGATGTGCCTTCAGTTGGAATTGGATGCTGCCTTAGTGGATAATTTGGGGGAGATCTTTCTTTTGCAAATTGGATCAGTGTGTGCCGAAACGGTGATAATCTGACTTTAATTAAAAAGCATAAATTGGCTTGGAGTGTGTTTTCGAGCTACCCTTCTGCATCATACCCAGAAACTTTCAGCCCAGCCCCAGAAACCCATTATCCCTGGTCAGAGAAGGAAAACGCAGGGGATTTGTATTACCCAGTATTGGCATCATATGTTTCGTTTTACCTAATTCGGAAGCACCATTTCAGACGGCTGTGCGCCGGAGCTGTCTTCCAGCTGGACGTGTTTGTAGTAAACTGCATGCATCTTTGTGCAGCTCTCCTAATGGCCCCAGCCAGGGTCCATTCACAGCAGCTCGAACGTTTCGGGTTGTATTTTCCAGAGATTACCTCTGAACGTGCCCCTTGATCGCAGCACAGGGATGCGTACATGTGTGCCTTGCTCCCGTCTGTCCGATTAACGGGCATATGCTCCCAACCTTCGGAGGAGCACAGCTAGTAGCCCCAAGCTCAAGGCTGTTTGCTTCAGATTTCATTAACTTTCTGCTTCATTATTCCTTCCTTTTAACCAGTTAGAGCCATCACTTGCTTTTTCTCTAAACTTACCCTAATTATCGGGGGTTCCAGCCCTGTAAATCAGTACACCGCAGAGCTGTCTTAAACTGGCCCGGGAGACCCTGTTCTGATCGGACCTGACAACTGTAAGCTACTGTTCCCTCACACTGTTTAACTCGGACCACATTGGGAAACCACCCCTGCCCCTCTCGCCAGCAGAGATTTGCATCCGTCTGGTTTAAATCTACTGTCATGTGCTGTCTTGCTGATTGGTATTAGCCTGCATATTAACTCTGATGATTTTTTTCCCCCCTTACCCCTTGATTTTGCCCGCTTTCTTGAAAAGCATCTCTATTCAGCAACTGTGCGTCGTTAAAGTTGTTCCCGAACCTCTGTGGGCCAGGAGCTTTAAAGTTTTATTAGCCCCATAAAAACCCGTCGCAAATGAAATGACTTTCTGATAAGTGCATGTTTTTGACAACGTGAATTTGTTAGGGGCTGTTGGTGACTGGAAGGGATTTGGGGTTGAAACTGCAGTTGGCAGGAAGCGAGGAGCCCAGTGCCCTCCATCTCGGGGGTTGGACCCGATGATCTCTCGAGGTCCCTTCCAACCCCTACAATTCTGTGATTCTGTGATTCTGTGAATCTCCCTCCCCTCTTCTTCTCTAGGCCAAGAAACACGTTTCGTTTTCCAAAAAAAAAAGGGTGCAAGTATTCTTCATGCAAATCAAATATTAAACAGATGTGCAGATTTACATTCGCAAAAGTGGCGAGCGGCCATGGGAAGCACGTGTCATTTGGAAATTCCGTTTCATGCCAGCAGGCGAATAGCTTTTTACGTGGCTCAAGAAAGAAACCTCCAAGTTATTTGGGTGGTGTTTTCATGTGGGAGTCGTCAGCTCTGCCACAGGCTTTAATATGCTTTGGATACGTGGACAGATACAAGGGAGATTTATACAGCAAAACCAGAAAAGTACATGCATATCAGTGCTTTCTGACGTCTGTGCTGGTTTAGCACAGGCAGTATGAAGATCACTTACCAAAAATGAATTAGTTTATGCAAATTTATTAAAATACTGGTTTTGTGAGTGCGGGCAGTTAGTGAAACGCATTGTGGTTAATATAAAGGTTTGCGTGTTGTTCAAGGTGTTTGGCAACAGCGGACACAAAAGTCATGTTTTCTACAAGTGATGGTGTAGAAATACTTAGACACGCGCATTTTATTTACTGGCAATAAAACCAGGAGGAAGGCAAAAAGGCCACGTTGCTGGTGATGACTGCTTCAGTAAGAGTCCAGGACTGACAGACATTTTGGGGACACCAATAAACTGGCTGTCTAGCCAGTTTCACATCACTGCAACAGCGATCGTTTCACATCGCTGCAACAACATTTCTGCTCAGTGCTCTTTCCTGTTGATACTAAAATAAGTTTTCTTTCCCTTTCCTTGATGCCTTTAAATACATACATGTTGCAGAGAGAAGCAAGACTGGCTATTGTGAAAATCCTTGAAGGCTTTGACTTCGGCCGTGCTGAAAAGTGTGTTAGGATAAACTCCGTGTCCAGCGGTCTCGCAGAAGAAGACCTAGAGGTGCTTTTGCAGTCCAAGACCCTTCCTTCAAGCATGATGCTGCCAAAGGTTGAAAATGTTGAAGAAATAAGATGGGTGAGTAGTTGCCCATTTCCCAACAACACGGTAGCTTTTGACTGAAGGTGTCAGGCCAAGTTGACAGAGGCAGAGAGATGAATGTCTCCGAGTTGTGAGGAAGGCTGAAAATACTGGTTAATGTCATTGCTTGGCAAAGGCAACTGGGAAACACATCCATTTAAACGTGTGCAAGACATGCTAAACCAAAAGCATACCTGGAACACCTTACATTTATAAATAAAACCAGACATTTCTCCCACAGTCAACAAAGAACCAATACTGATGTCAGAGCATCTTATAAAAAATAGAGGCATAAAAATCTGTCAGTTTTCTAAACACCCTGATAGTTAAAATGACTCTCATCTACGTCCGTGTGCCTTAGTTGCGCGCATTGCAAGCGGGAGATGGGGAAACCCTGTTAGCAGCTTAGGAAAAAATGGATTGGGGGGGGGAAGGTCAGTCCTTGGGGCAGCTGGAGGAACAAACAGGAAGCTTTTAACTAGTGTTTTTAATTAGCACAGATATTATTTCCTGAACAGTTCTCTATTTCTTCCTTTTTAATTGCTGACAGGTGTGTTTGCGTTTCACGACTGACTTTTCAGCCAATAAAAACCTGAAATGTAAATGGTTGGCATGTCAAATTACTTAAGAAAACTTTGAAATAGGCCTAATTATGCTGTAATTGTTTTAATTGTCAAGAAAGGGAGGGGGACACACGACGACACGTTTGCTTAGATATACCATTATTCCCATAACGTGCCAGTAAAGGAATAAGGCTTAATTACTCACTTCTATATTTTTGCAAACCGCTAGCCGAGCAACTAGCACGCACGCAAGCTGTGATGAAAGGCAGGCGGACGTATTAGGATCTATTTTAATCTCAGCATCTAACCTTCATCAAACCGTTGAGATCAGGCATGAACCTACAACTGAGCAAATATGTTGGGTACGTGACGAGCCCCATCCGTTACGTGGCACTGCCCCTTCGGCCTCTGCCGATCGTGGTGGAAAATACACCGTCCCCGTCCACCAGCGTTTAATTAAATTAACTGGAATATACCTCTCAGGGTTTACGGCCGTGTAAGTGTTAGACGTAACTTGTCAGTAATGAATATTCATGCTTCCAAAATGGCAGGGCCCTTGCTGCCACCAAGTATGTTTTGTGGGGAGGTGGGAGGGATGCAGGGGGGTTCTTTGTCCCCTCATCCCTTTCCACCATCCCTCTCACTAACTTCGATTTCCGTCGTAGGAAACAAGCCAGCCCCAACAACTTGTGCCTCATTGTCCGCCTTTCGCTTCCCTCTCACTTCGCCCAAACCTTTGCACACAAAGAGTGCGCTGCGCTCAGCGCCGCTGAACTTCCTTTCCCAACCCTCCCAAAATTCACCCCGGTGCAATTTTTCAGCCTCCCAGAAGCTGTTTATTTCCCCCCCCCAACGCATACGCGCACGCGTGCACGCTCACACACGCACACACACACACACACACACCCCTTCATTTTTATTTATGTGCAGCAGAAAACCTGGAGGCTGATGCACAACTAAAAGATGGGCTTACTTGTTTTCTTTTGTGTGAGAATCTCTTGCTTTCCTTTTGTCCCTAGTGTGGGTACTTGTTTGACTGGCATGGCTTATTGGACTATAACAAGCGTAACTCTCCCTCCTTTGTGGCGGGACAATTCTCCCACAAATCCCGACCAGTGTGCATTCTTCCCGACACACTATTGGGTGTGCACTGGAATTGAAAGAATTGCTGAGGCCTTGCTACTTCATCCCCTCCCCAAGCTTTGTGGGGTTTGTTTTTTTTCTCTCCGCCTCCTTTTTTTTTTTTCCTCCCTTTTTTTTTTTTTTTTCTCCCTTCCCTTTTTCTTTTTTTTTTTTTTTCCCTTTCCCCTTTCTCCCTGAAATGAACACTTTACCAGGCCGGAAACATTTAATCATCTCCTTTTTTTGGGGGAAAGGAAAAAAAAAAAATTTAATTGAAACTTCTCCACTCGTTCCCTTTTTCTATTGGTGCTTATCACAAATGTTTTAAAAGGGCAAGGAAGGGGAATAATATTTAATTAAACCTGCTTTTTTTTTCTTTTTTAGAATTATTATTTATTTTCCTTCAAAACAAAACACAGTAGTGTAACTTTTAAAATTAAAGAAGAGCTCTGCTGCCTTAACCTGCTCCTAAAATATAAACACACCAATACTATTTGCTTCCTTTCTTAAAATTTTTTTTTGCTTAAAAATAAAAATCAGGTAGATGTCTCAAGATCACATGCTGATGCCACTGTATTGCCTCATTTTCTGCATTTGCCTGAAGTTTTCCATTTCCTGCCAGTATGGTACCTGCCATACTGTACACTCACATGTGTGAATTGCATTGATTTATTTGTTTGTTTCTCTCCTCACATGATTTCGGTTGAAATTCTCTTCTCCAGAGAAAAGTTACGGAAAGGGCCATGGTGACGATGCAAAGCAGGGATGGGAAGGGCAGAATTCTTCATCGAAGAAAGCTGTGATTTATTTTGGCCTAATTGTAAAGTTACTGCAAATTGCTGGAAAGCTTTTTTTTTTTTTTTTCCTTCCCCCCCCCCCGCCCAAGATCTGGGTGATTAGATTTTCCTTCTTTCGGGGAGGGGTGGTGGGGGGAAGCTAAAAGGGGAAATAACACCTCTAATCCAGCTTCTGGTAAATAGGCTGCCAGCTTTTAAAATGAGTTTCCTTTCTATTAGTCAGAATATTATGCTAAGCCTTAAGCATTAGTTTTTTATGTTGCCATAGCAGCCTTATTCCTGCAGGGTTGTGACCTGCGATGATTACAGTACAAAGCTTATAGGGTCTTGAAACCCCCTTTGAAGATGAAAAGTCTTTGATGGTTTATATTTATGCAAATCTCTTAGATATGATTTACCCAACTGAGACTGAATGGAGAGATGATTAAAATTCCTTTTCCTTTTATATCCATTAATAGTCAGATATTCCTTAAATTTAAAATATATGCATATGTTATTTTTTGTCTTTATTTACTAACATGTTCTCTCTATACCTGCAGCACGTTTATCTCCACACAAATTACTCGATCTGGACAGACATAATAGATTTACAATATAGGGCTGAAGGGGTTTTTTCCCCCCCTTTTTTTTTCCCTCTTTTTTTTTTCCCTCTTTTGAAAGGGGAAAAATCTGTGCAAGAGCTTTTGTATGTTTCCAGATGATAGATTTTGGAATTTGGGCTACCCCACTGGCAGCTCAGAGCTAGCTGTGAACTGGTCTCATGGAAAAAATTGGCAAGCTTTGGTCTTCAAAGAATTAAACTTCCTTTTTAAGGCCTTCCTAGGTAAGCTAAAAAATTATGAAGAAAAGCCTATTGAACAAAAGGGTAACGGTGCCGTAATGAATAATACGGATGCCACTTAGAAGGCTGGGGAGCACTTCCAGTGATGGCAGTGCTGGACCTGAAACAAAACCGGACCTCAGGTACAGCAGCACTTCATTGTTTTTTCCAGGGCCCGCGGATTTGCATTTCACTAAGCCAGGGTGAGAGGTGCTAAGCCTGGAGATTCTTTTTTTTTTAATTTTTTTTTTTGGGTGGGGGGCAAACCAGCCTCCAAAGTTAGAAATGTATGGGAATGCTGAGGTTTTGAATCGCAGGCCTCGTTAAATGCTGCTTTGATTTTTTTTAAACATAAGTGTTTGGGGTGGGGAGGTGTGTTGTTACAGCCAGGTGAAAAATTAACGTGTTACATATACATGTAGACTCTTTGGTTTGTTATGTTGGCTTTTTCTCTCTCTCTCTCTCTGCTAGCTCATACTGTCTAGTTTTAGTTTTCAGACAAATTCTTACATCACCTAAAAGGCCGAACACTTGCAGAACCAATGAATTTTATCCCCTTTGTGGAAACTGCAATGGGCTTGCTCAATTTTAAGGTAAGCAGGTCTTGAAGTGTTCATATTTTGCCATCTCAGCAAACTAGGAGAAACAGAATCCTCCCCAGCCTTCCCCCTCCCCTAATTTTATCAGGGAAGAGAGGTTAAAAAAATACTAACATATTGTTCGATCCCCTAAAACATTGGTATATTTAACTCTCACGTTTGCATTGTAAAGGCCTTCCTGCATTAAAAATATTTCAGTGACAGAACACGTCTAGATAGTCCATCCCAATAATGAAACCTCTCTTCCTTACTGTTACCATTTTAAACATGTTGGGAGTGGAAACATGCTCCTCCAAATATCTGAAATACTCACAGTGCTGCAACACACTTGGATGTTTACTAGTGATCAGACTCGACTTCTGTATTGGATTTAATTAGAAAAAATAGAAAAACTACTGCTAGACTGGCACCTTTGTAGTGGTTTCTACCAAAAACATTGGAGCCAAGTTTCATTACAACCAAATTTCATGTTCTCGTTTTTCTGCCTGTGTGATGGAGTGTGTAATGCTAAGATTGGAAGTATAATTAACTTCAAAAATCCCAAATATCTGAAGAAGGTCCTCCTCTTTCAGGGTAATATTAGAGCGAATCTTCTCTTTAAAGTCCCTTTCAGTATCAATTACTCCCAACCTTTGCTATGGAGTCCAGGTTTGTCAGAAAGGCCGGGCAGCGCGACAATGAAACGAAACATCTTGTGCACGCACCCGGAATTCAGCGTGCTCTAAGGGGAAAGTTTCAGACCAGCTGAGGGGACACACACACACACACACACACGTATCAGAAGCACCTCCAGAAGTACCAGCCAGCCTCACAAGGCAGCCTGCTTGTCTCATACAGCCATTTATTTTATTTTACAGCACATGCCAACGTCGCTGGGAACATAATAAAGCAGGAACCAAATAGGCACGCTCCTGTCCAGTGTGCATGTACAGAGTTAAACCATATTTAAAACCTGCTGAGGTTTTTCTTCACCCACAAGATTTTATAGCGGAATTTTTCAGTATTGCAGGTCCTGGTTAAGAATAATTTCTTGTCCCACCAGCTGCCATAGAAGAACACCCTCCAGCAGAGCTTTTAATGACATCTGCCTCTCTCCATGTACCTTAGCCTTACAAAACATTATTATCCGAACACCAATATAAAATAGTCATGTTTTGGAAATGCCCTTCTTTCTAGAAAGAGCTACAGCAGCAGCATTTTGCTTGCTGTTATTTTAATACTTTTCTGCAGCACTTGTTGCATTTTTAACCTCCTTGGCTACTTTTTAGTTATATGTAGCGCAAGACTTCAAATTGGCAATCCTGTCAGGAGCCCCGACATCCTGTAAGGAATCCACAACCTCTTTAAACCATTCACACGATTTATTTAACGAAAGACATCCTGCTCTTTAGTTCTGTTTCTTACGCAGATATATTATATGTAAAACTAATCAAACATAATACTTGTTCTTTGCTTCTGAGGGAGTGTTTGGCAAATGTTTCCCTTCTTATTAGAATATTCAGATATTACAGAAACATCTGAAGTACTGATCGCAGTAATACCCAGGGCCTTATGTCAACCAGAAGGTAGGGAATCTGGTTCAATGTCCTGCATTTACACAGCCCACGCACACAGATGCTTAGGGAAAAGTCATGTCTTTCTCTTTTGCTGAGTCATTTTGAGGCACTGTGCGTAGTCGAGCACCGGTAACAGCTTTGCCTAACGGGAGCAACTGCAGCTGAAGGGTTTAGGTAACGCTGAATCGCTGCGATATCCTCTGTTGCCTCTGCCCTTCCCGCATTTCCGTGGAAATTAATACCCTGCTCTCGTTTGAAGGCTGTCTGTGAAGAAGCACTGAGAACGGGACCCCGGGTTGGCTTTCATTTGGATGCAGTCGTCTTCGGAGGAGAGGATTTCCGTGCCAGCATAGGTTGCTACCTGCCTGGTTACTATAAATGTTAATGTATGGCGTTTGCATCGGAGAAGCCTGGCATGGTTTATGGCCGTGGCTTTTCTGATGGCAAGAATTAATGACAACACTCTTGCTTCTGGTTTTACATTTTCTCTTGCCTCCTTTCGGTCTTTTCACTGCAGAACGTATTGCTGGCCAATTAAAGCACGGTCCCTGCGCGTTACAGGGCGCTGACGCTTCCTCATGCTCATTGCCAGAAATTAAAGACAAAACCCCCCAAAACCTGTTGAGTCACTGAAATTATTTAAAAATATGATATTCAAAAGAAGCATGCATATGCTTTTAGGAACTACATTTAAAATCCTAAAATTCAGCACCTACTCCATCACTGTTTTGCAGACAATTACCAGTCAGGCTCTTGGCGTTATGCACAAATATTCTCCTGGTGCATATTGCTTTCATATGTTAACTGTGTCGATACAGCCTCCCTCAAAAACATCAGCCTCCCTCAAAACTAAAAAGTATCTCACAATTTCTTTTCTGAGAAGCTGCTTGTTAATCTGACTCAGTTTAATGATGAAAGTGCAGGGCTATCAACTTTTAACTGAAAAATATGTAGGTTAATGTAAAAATTGGCATTGCTTTACTAAATTGTTCCGTACAAACTGGAAAGCTGTGTCTAAATAGTGACCATAAGGAAATGGATGTCATTATTGTTGTTATTGGTGGTGCTGTTGTTGTTTCACACCAGCCTTCACATGAGCACAATACTTAGCTGGAGTCCTGTGAGCACATGAAGTCTCATGAATACTTTTGCCTCTTCTCAGAAGTCATCTACCATCAATTTTTCATCCAAATACCAAAGCTTAAATATTCAGCTTAGTACCTCACTTGTGACAAGAACCAGAACCAAGAAAAGTGCAATTCTATTCTCAGTGTGCATTTTTCTAACCCATTGGTTGTGTGTAGTATGTCAGTTTGTGTAAAGCTTCTTTTGCTGTAATGCTTCTCAGTGTACATACAGTAAATAATACAATCAAATAATTACCTCATGTTAGCCCCAAGCCAGCAGCCCTCACCAGCTAAAGCTTCCACTGACTTCAAGGTTACAAATTCTAATTTGAACTAAATCAAAATCTGAATTTTATAAGCTAGTGTTTAAAAAGACTTTTTTTTTTCCTAAAGCAGGCTTTTTCCTCAGAAATGTATCATTTTGACAGTGTAGCCTTGCACCCCTCCTGTTTTTCTAAATCAATTAAATGAAATCTCAAACTTTTTTATTTTTTAACATAGGAAATATTTAAAATAGATTAGTTTAAAACACTCTTGACAGCTTTTCTTTGTTTTCATTGTTTTCATAGGTGCAACAAGCAATAAGGAAACTCAAGATATTCTATATGCCCAGCAAAAAATAATAGTCACAGCAAAGGCATTTGGCCTTCAAGCAATAGACCTCGTTTACATCGATTTCCGAGACGAGGATGGGCTCCGCAGGCAGTCAAGGGAAGGTGCCTCAATGGGATTCACTGGTATGGCTTTCTGACGATGTCTCGAAATACTGCGTAGCTTCTCCAATGTAAATATATCGCAGCATTTACTTTCACTTAGACAAACACCTTGGGTTTTATTTCAGGTCATTTATTGAAAAACCTCAGTAATACCGAGGTTTATTAGAACCTTTAAAATTGGGGCTGGCAATTTTGCCTGAAAAGTCACAAGCTGCTTTTTTAAAAACCACGTCCTGCGAAGCCTGTGACTGATTGTGAAGGGAGAAGCTGGGGTGGAGGCTGAGCAGCGATTCCTCCCGTCCCAGAGCAGGGGAAAGGCAATACTGTACTCTGTGATGATCACTCTGCAATTACTTCTTAACATACATGGTTCCTATTCTCCTTTTATTTTATTTTATTTTTTAAATGGGAGTTGTTAAAAGATACTTCCTAGGTGAAGGAGCTGAGAACCCTCGCGTGCTAATTGCTAGGGGAAAGTTATTTTCTTTTTATTTTCTTTGATTTGTTTTTCCATCTCCTGGCTCCCCTCCCAGTAAGTGCTGGTGTCACCTACGGGTATTGGCAGCCAGCACGAGCCGCGGGCTTCTTGCGCCAGCGTCCTGTAATGCAGCCTGTTACCCTGTGATTGGTGTAGCAGATCGCTCGGACGCCCCGGCGCGACAGCGCGGCCACCAAAGATTGGGGTTTCGCAACAGCCATCAGCCATTTGACATGTACAGCCAGGGAGTCTAGTGTATGGGACCAACGCTTTACGTTACTCCTCTCTGACCATCATATACCTATGGCAATAGTGCATCTCTCAGGCTTTTGTTACTCAAGGCAAGGTTCCTGGTGATGCCATGTAGCAAGCCATATGCTTACAGTTAGCAGTACATGATACCTCAAAGCACCCAGCAAAAAAAAAATAAACATTTTTTTTAAGTGCTCTCAACATGCCAATGAAAGAACAGCAACTGATGCTCTTCAGCATACACTCTGCCTCACTGTCGAGCTTCAGCATTGGCAAAAATGGATCTTTTGGTGGAGGGAAAACGACTAGCTCTTCGTGGCTACGTTGACCACGTCCATGTGGACTTCCAGCCTTCACTCATCTGCAATTAAGGCTGGGAAAATGCTAGAGCTCCTGAGCTGCAGCACCAGATGATGGCTACCTAATCTTGACCTATATATATTTCTTAGCTTACGGAAGGGCTTGATTTTTTTTTGAAAAAAGCATCTGAACCTCCTGTTGTCAGAAGATGGAGTTGCAGATGCCCAGCACCTTTGAGAGCACTCTCTTTGAATGCTTAATGTCTATTTAAATACTTAACTCAGGCTGCCAATTTAAGGACATTTAGTAATGCTCAGAGTAAACAGCATTGATGGTGGTTTGCCCTCCACTGACTTTACAGTGGAAGTTGTCTGACATCAGGATAGGCTCCAGAGAGGAGACAAATAAAAAGGTCACACATTGAATTTCTAGCTTGCCATAGAGGTGTCTTGCCTTTCCATATGGGAAGTAAAGATCCATAAAATGTACAGACTTCATTATGGTGAACTCACAGCTCCTGCTCTTTGCCTCCTGCCTTTCCACAACTATCATCAACGCATTTCCAAAAATCCAGCAACTAACCTGACAACCAGTCCGACCATAATTAGAGACAGGGCAATACCGATTCTTCTAATTTTGTGGAAAAAAACAGAAAAATAAAATTGTCTGTTTAGGTCACAACAAAACACCATTTTTCATATTTTTAGTGAAAAAGGAAAAAAAATTGCAGTCGATCCAAAATTTTTCACTTGTTTTTCTGTTCCTTTTGCTTTCAGTTTATCTTATGTTTCTTATACTCTCTCTTGCTTGCTTTGACAAAAATAAAATGTTGTTTCAAAACTGAAAACAAAACCATTTCGTTCCAAAACTAAATAAACGAAACATTTGCACGCTTCCAATTTAATATTCATCACAGAAAATTACAAATGAGTCTTAGCTTAATCCATGACCTCGTATAAAGCAGAAGTCTGCAAGATCGTATTTGCCACTGACAGTCCTCCGATAACATGAGAGTAACATACTTAATAGCAAGTTCAAAACACACAATTCCTGGTATTTTTTTAATATTTAAGCTCCCTTCCTGCTACTTTTTCACAAAGAATCAAAATCACAGAAATCAACGGGACTGAAATGAGTTGAGGCTTTCAGATCGCTCTCTTAGCTGGAGAACACACACTTCTTGGCGTGCACAGGGCCAAATTCACCACCCTCTAAACTAATACAAATCCAAAATACTCAGGAAAGTTACATGTCCTTAGATTTTTCCTATATTCAGATGTATACAGGTAGAATTAATGTAATCAAACACGTTCACTCTAGATTAAATGAGCAAAATAATATAGCAGAAAATTTACTGGCTATTTAGTTGCTATTGTGACCCTCACTGCTTATTGTAGCCGAGTTTTCTTTCCTGGTTATCTTAAAAGCAGCTTGTTTTTCCTTCAGTTAGTACTTTTCATAAAATCAAATATTTTCAAATGTAACTTAGTGAAATGAATAGATTTTTCTGTCAATTTATATTTTATGCATATATAATTTGGGGCAGGGTAATTTTATTTTTATAATATAATTTAATGCATTATATAGAATTCTTTTTTAATATATATTTTTTTAAGATGTATATACACACACATGCATGCATACATGCCCAGGAAGATGTTTTACCATACTGTAACCCATGGACTTAAAGTCAGTGTGTTGCCTATATAAACAGTCATCAGTTTTAGGAACGTTTGTGTAAAAAAATTAAGTAAACCTTGCCATAAGCTTTAACAGCTGACTTAGTCATTATAGAAAGTCCTGTGCTCCATGCTGAGAAGCCAGATATAAATACGAAACACTATAGGTTTCCTCTCTTTCTGCAGTCTTTTGTAGAAGACTGAAATGACACCATCATACAGTTACCTAAAAGACTTGACAGGTATTGATTTAAAGCACGATATATCAAGCGGTACTGTAAAAAGGATTTCATGGTCATAAATTTTAATGTCTTCCAATTTTGCACTCCCTTCAGTAACTTGTCAATAACAACAATTCTGTTTAAAATATCTGCTTCATTCCTGCATGGCATTATGTCTGTTATCCAGTTATTTGGAAACATAATCTGTGACAAAAATCAACTGAGTGCTATAAATCAAAAGTTAGATTATGTTCTCCTTAAATTGCTCAGTAGTGTTTTAATGATGAAATGTATAGCTTACTGCTACAGATTACTTTTTCCAAAGCAAATCTTTTTTTACAGGAATGATTTACACTTTACCAAAAAAAAAAAAAATATATATATACACACACACATTTTTTAGTTTTGTTATAATTATAGAGCGACTTTAAATATAATTTAAAATATCTTCTATATTTTTTCCCAGAAAGTTAAGCTCCTTAGATTTTGCAGGAATTATTTGTACACCCTTCAATTTTAGAATTAGTAGTCCAGCTAGGGAGAATTTGTTGTATCATAAATAAGGAACATCATAATCTTATTAACGGTGACACTTGATTAAGTTGACTAAAACCCCTTTGATTAGACCTAATGTAAAGCACATTATTTAAGAAAAATTGTCTCCATGTGATTTTTTCCAAAAAATATAGTTCTTAGTGAGTTTTAAGCTTTTACCTGGTTTTAAGCTATTTTTTAAATAGTTATGACAGTGAAATTTCAAAATGAGCATTTGGATGCCCATAAGACCATAAAGTAAAGGTCGCTTAATAGGGAATAAATTAAAGTTGAGCTACTTGTGGCTCTTTAGCAGAGAAAAGTAGCAGCACTAAAAAAAAAAAAATCCCTATTTCTTTGCTCCTTAAATTAAGTAGATTGTGCCGCTGCCTCCCCAGATTTTGTTTGTACTCCAGGTTATCACTCAGACCCAGCGCAGCCTGATAAAAATAATCCCAGGGTTTGTGGGTTTGGTTTGGTTTGGGTTGTGTGTGGGGGGTTGTGGCAGTGATTTCCTTGAAAAAAAATAGGTGTATCTCTGCGGTCACGCGTGAGGCTTCTTACGCCGAGTGAGGGGCTGATTTCTAACGTACAGCCGGCTTAATGTCAGTCAGAACTTCAGAGCAGACCCCGTTGCACACAGGAAACCTCCTTAGGTCCTGATGCTTCAAAACTTCTCCTTGAATGCGGAAAAAAAAAATTAAAATAAAATAAAATAAAATACAATAAATAATCTTGCTCCCAGGAGAGGCTGGAGCCTGCAGCGGGACGGCACACGGCTGCAGGACCCTCTGTGTGCAGGGCACTGCTCACTTCATGGCAAGTTTGAAGGATCAGGCTCATCCCTCGAACTGGTTTTGTTATCTGGCACGGAGGAGAGGCAGTGATTCCGCGGGGAGCTGGGAGTCGCGGTAGCCTCTCTTTATTAAAACGCTTTGAAACCCAAGCGCAGAAATCACGCCGGTCGGGGAAGTTCCCTTAGAAATGAACTCATAATGTCAAACGTTACACTTTTAAAACCCTGGAGCAAATTAGGTATGTATTTGTTTTAAGGCAGCTGAATACAATAGCAGATTAAAACAGATTACGTGGCTGTCTATTCATGTTTGAAAATCTCCAGAAAAAAAAAAGAAGGGGGAAAAAAAAAAAAGGCAACCTCTATTTTTATTTTCTTAGGGTGTGTTTATACAAGAAAGGATTAAATTTTTAAAAAAAAAAGAAAAAAAGCACTTTATAAAACCTCAGTAGCTGTTTAATGTCATAAACATTGCAACCTACCTGCAACTGCTAACTATTGAGACACCGACAGCTTAAACAGCACTGAGGATTTTATGATGCTAAGCCAGTACTGAGAATTTAGGGCACTGATACTTAGGTGACTGGTAACTTTTCGGTCCTACAAATCTCTTGCCACTTTCTTCAGGTCTCATTTTTCGAATGCATTTTAATGCCACTTATTTAAGAGTGGCTGGAGCTGTTATTTACATAGTTAAAATTCAGAGATGTGTGGTAAAGTGTTATTGACTGCCCCTGACAAACGACTGCACCTGAGAGAAGATGTAAGGATTGAAATGGGCAGGGAGGAGAATGAATCGTGGGTTTTTTCAAACTATATGGGATGCAAGCAGAGCCCACAGTATTTTTATTCTTAAAACAGTCCAGCAAAAGGCTGTCTCCCTGTTTCCCAGTTTAAAAAATAAAAGAAAGCAAGTAAAATAATTAGTGAAAGAGCAAGAAAGTCTGTGAGGCATATGAGAGCCTCAAGTGGTTGGAACATTTTGCTTGAACATCTGTTTGTCGATGCATGATTCTGGTGTTATTAATCTTCTTTGTAGGTAAGCAGGTGATTCACCCCAACCAAATTGCTGTTGTCCAGGAACAGTTCTCTCCGAGCCCTGAAAAAATAAAGTGGGCACAAGAACTGATTTCTGCTTTTGAAGAACATCAGCGATTAGGCAAGGTAAATATTTTGTTACTATGCCATTGTGGAACCCAAATTTGAATAATATGTGAGATTTAGGAAGACTGGTGATGGCTCTTTGCATTTATCTTACGAAGTGTGCTGTAGCTGAGAGTAGTGCTCGTGGAATCTTTGTCCGGATAGACTGTAGAGCATATATTTATTATAAATGTCTCACTTTCCAATATATTTACAAATAGACTGGCTTTCTTTTTCTCCCCACCCACCCCCCTGCTCCCCTTTTAACTTTTATTCTTTGAGTACATAGCCTTTTGAGTACCTGAGTGTATCTACAGCATTGGTAAATTAAACCTGCTTCTTCATTATGACGCAGAAGCACGGTGCTACTGTCATAGGCAAATATTTATGGAAAGGAATAAAACAATTAGGAATCTTGGCTTTCTGAAGAAAAAAATAATCTCTGTGTTAGTAAACCTGTTTCGCTTTTGGGGGTGTGATCCCTCACCAAACATCCCTAGTAGTGAGTGAATTTACTCCTTGGGCAGAACTGCTTGCAGATTGTGGTTCTTAATCATTAAAAATGGGAATGTTTTATGTGCATTTGTACCAATTGCTGGACCTGAAATTTGGATAGAGGAGAAAGCAAATTAACACTGGAATATGATTGTTCCTAATTTAGTGCATCATTGAGTCTCACGTTTCCTGCTCTGTGGGTTTCTGCTATGTAAATATTGCGGTGGTGATGCACAATCTGTCTCCACTTTGTGCCAGTAATACTTAAATTAGGGGTCGCCTGAAGGAAGATTTTATGCTAGTTGCGGCATTGTCAGTTAATTATCTTAAAGGTTATTTGCTATAATCCAGTTTGCCTCTTTTTGAAAGGAAAAAAAAAAAAAAGAAGTGCGGGGGGGGGGCAAAGAAAGTTGCCACTAAATATGTTTATCTTAGTTGTAGCCAAGCCCAGGCTAGCTACAAAGCAAAGTCCCAGTGTCAGAACGGGGAGCGTAGATGAGTGGAACCGGTTCGCGTGTGCTCGTGGGACAGTCAAGTGGGAGACAAACCTAATCTCTCTGGTAGTGAAGTTGGTATATAAGACTGTGCACAGGGTCCTACTTTCTCTGGTGCCATATTTCAGGGTTCTCTTCGCTTTCTGGTGGGTAGAGATAGATTGGGGGGCGTGCCTCCCCTGTTCCTCTGCGTTTCTGATACTGCAGATGTTGTGCATTAGAAATGCTAAAAAGGTCAGAGCTGAAATCATGCTTTCATCTCGGGGTAAAAGTGTGATGAGATATTTGCTCCTGCTATGCCCTTCTCTTTGCTTGGCTATCACATCTCCTCTGTGGTACCTGGGTGTTTCAGACCCATCCATGACTACAGTATTCCGGTGCTGTCCTGAGCTGTTACTTCAGGGTTACTACTAGGATGCTCTATGCCTGTAGCTCTTTGTTTTGCTTCCTTACTTTTGAAATGGAGGTGTCTTCATGCAGACAATTAGTAATAGGAAATGTGTGACTGGTTTTGCCCATTACACCGATTTATGAAGCTTGGCTCTCCTGCAAAAGGTGTCGTTACAAACATACTGCTGATGTGAACTTGTGGGCAGGTAGAGGCAAAAAAAAGGAAGAAGTCAAGCTACATACTCAGCCAAATATTGTTTATGTTTATGGTGTGTGTAATGCCATTCATTCAGCTGAATTTGGGGTCAGAAACCCATCTGACGAACACCCCTGTCATACGAGCAATCGATGAGGAGACTGGGCTAAATTTAATTCCAGTCCCAGTATCACCCAGTCATGAAGTCAGACATGTTATTCTTATGGAAGAATTCTGTATTAGGCAAGTATTAGTCTTCGGATTTCTTTCCAAGCTGCTATTTTACTGACATAATGCTTTTATATCAGCTGTTTGGGGGAGGATGGGTGTTTGGGTTTGGGGAATTTTATTTATTTATTGGTAATAAATGCTTTTAAAACAGGTTATAAGGTTCTTTAATCAGCTGCAAGGACAGATTTGTGTCTTGGGCTATTTTTTTTTTAACCAACCAGGTTGCATGCTTCGTATATTTTTGCATGTAGCCGTGTATCAGTAAAAAAGGACTGGCAGGTTAATATGTGAACCTCTGGATCTCGAATCACGCCTGTATTGCTGGGCTTCATAACCAAACTGGGAAAACAGTTTTCTGTGTTGTGCTGCAAACTTCTTAACCGAGTTTGCAATTTGGTATTATAAATGTGTCAGTAAGAAGAGCCTGGGCCATCTGATTGCTTAATATTTTCCTCCCAAAGCAAACATATCTCACTGAGGGAGCCTCTTGCTCCACGGCCTACAGACATGCTAAAATGTAAGTAATAACTCTTCCCCTACCACCTCCTGACAAATACTCCACGCAGCGGTTTTAGTAATCCTCATGTCCTAATGAAACACCTCTTCTGTTTTCCTTTTATTATATTAAAGCGCTCGTGTCAGTAAGGCTAAAAATATAGCTGTGCTTAATATGGTCGAGACTTGCACGGTTCTGCCATGTTATTAATCAAAGTTGAAAGCCTGGAAAAAAATAAATGCGAAGGATTTGGGCGGCTGTTTGTGTGGGAGATGAGTTATGGGTCTGCAGTCTCTGGGATCGTCGCTTGTTATTAATTGGGTTTAAAGTGCGATGCCCTTCGTCAACAATATTTTATATTAGAATTCAGTAATAAGGTTTAATAATCCATTCCGGTTCAAGAGCTACAGTTGCCGCAATCATCTGTCTTTGAGAGCAGGCTGACCCAAGCTACTTCATCCTGGAAGCTGAAATGCTTTGACACTTTAGTGAGTACTGAGGTCAGGAAAAATCAGGATCTTGGATGAGCACTGCAGAACTGGAGACGCTGCGACAGTGTCCAAACAGAAGGAAATCAGAGTGCTAACCCGCTGGCCAAAAGAATTTGGGTTTGCCTTACGGAGATAGTCCTGTCTGGGGGGACTTGTTTTGGTTTGGCTTCTAGGTTTTTTTGGTCATGGGGCTTTTATATAGATATATATATTTATAATATATATATATTAATATATATATTATATATTTCAATATATCTCAATATAAGATATATTTCAATATATCTTTGAAAGATAGCATAGCGAGGCAATAACTGCTAACGTTGTGTTTTGGACAGTTAAAAGACAAATGCCAAAAAAGTACAGTTTGTATTTTATACAACTACTTCTTGAGTGCTCTCTTTTTGCCCGGAACTTTGAGATCTAAAACTGAAACATGCTTAAAAAGCAAAGTATTCTTTTCTGTATCATTCCAGTATTTTGCATTACTAGGGGATGTGATTTCCAAAAATATGAAAATTCACCCTAAAGAAAGCAGGGGTAGCTGTTGGGCAGATCTAAATACAAGATAACCGTCAGAATGTGTTCAAAAATGAAAAAGCAGGGTAATAATCATCATTCTGCTGGCCTAAAGGGCAGTTTCTGTTCTAAATTTCTGAAATAGATGCACCACATTAAATAGGGAAATCATCTTAGAAATCCAGATTAACTGAGTCCAAGAGGGTAGAGTTAGGGAGAGAAGCTACGAGCTAATTGCAAGAAAAAAGATCTCACTTCTATCCACGAAGGTACAATAGACTTCACTATGTTAAATAACTCCTGCATTTACATTGCCAATGCACTGGATACAAGAATGTAATCTCTTCTGTATGTAGTTAGTATTTATATATGGCAAGAAAGTAAGGCACCAAAAATGCATTTTTGAGCCATCTCACTTGTAAATGCATTGGGCACAACATCATTACTGTAATGGGATCTTCCCAGGTTGTCTGGTTTTTAAATAAAATTCAGACAGAAAGAAAAACAGAAGGGTAAAGGGAGATGTTGCTAAAGAGTAAAGGGAAAGAGGTTGCTTACACATTTATGTCATGTACCAATTTATAAATGCTTTCATATTAAACCAGGGAATAGGGAGCTAAATGCTGCTGCCAAAGTCACCTGTCAGGTAAGGATTATTTAGGGTTAAGGTAAGCAATTCACAAACCCAAGCTGTAATACAGGTTGAATATTTTAGATCCCGTGGGGTGAAACACAAGAAATATCTGTACAGGCACCATACGAATGTGCTGAGCACTGCTTAGATCTGTAGCATGTGTTTCTTGCATTATATTCTATGCCATTCCATACCATGTTCCTGGAGGCTGAGGAATAATGTATATACACTCCAGCAGTTTGACAAACCGTACGGTTTCTTTTACAGCCCTTGCCAGGGCTATGAAATATCTTAGGAATGCATTTATTTACACAGCATCTACCCAACAAAGGAATGGAAATTTCCAGCAGTGGCTCCCTTATAATGCTCTTTGTTTAGGAAAAGCTACCCCAAGCCACTGTATCTTGGAGACGATGTGCCCTCATGCTTGGGCCAGGTCCAGCTCCCACCGCCACCCAGGGAGGTCTTTCCCCACTGCCCTCCCTTCTCCTGTCAGTGCCACAGCCTTTCCTGTATGACCCCTTTACATGTGCGAGGGATCTAGCCCGTCCCAATCCAGCCTGAGGGTGCTGGGGGAGCAGGGCTGTGCCCTGGGGGTGGCAGGCTCCCTTGGCCACCTTCTGGGAGGGATGCACTGAAGCATCCCGCTGGGATGGCCCAGTGTGGGACCCCATCAACCTGCAGGGGTTACACTGCACTTTATAATATATATCTTATATTATACATATTATATCTCAGGGCTTTATGCAAAGCTGGGGGTGAGGGAGCAGCCCAGCTCCCTGCTCCCCTCATCCAGCATAAACTGCAGGCAGAGCTTTGAGGTGCCACCAGCTAAGCTGGATCCCATCCCAGGGTGACACTGGCAGCACGGGGTACCTCTGTGCACGCTGAGCTCCAGCGCAGTCAGCCCCCTCTCCAAGGACATCAGGCATTTGCTTTTGTTTATGTTAATTAGGCAATGTATATCCCTCACTCTGCAGAGTGGAGGATTCAAGAGATTTGTGATAAATTGCCACCTTTCCTGAGCTGCAGCCTTGAGAAGTGTGGGCTCACGTGCATCTCCACATGAAGACAGAGAGCGCTGGTGGCATTTAAGCATGGTCCCCTGTTACATTATTTGTCTTTTTTAGAAGTGGCCAGGTGAGATCTTCACGTGACAAAATGATGACTAAATAGATATCAAGAGAGCTTGTATTAGTGCTTAGAGATTCTCTATACCATTTTATTCTTTGAAAATGTGTTTTGTGTCACAGTTGAAGGTTTTTCTCTTAGAAAGATCCATCTGGGGGCAAATTTTGAACCTTTACAACAGAGCAGAAGGGGCTGTAGGATAATTGCTTGTGCTATACTGGTTCCTACACTGGCAAAATCAGTCCTGAGGGAGTTATGCCAGGTGGGGAGAGAAGGAGACAGGTTTTACTACGCAGGGCTGCAAAAGCTCCTAAGCAGGGCAGAAACTCACACAAGACATCTTCTTGCCAACTCCTCCTCCCTACCCCCCCATTCCCCAGCAGGCATTTGGTGGCTCTTAATCTGTTCTACTCCACTCATTAAAGACCTACATCCAAAATATGGGGGGAGAGGGATTCAGATGGCACTTCAACATTTCCTACAGGGAGATGTTCCTCCACAAGCCTGGAGCAGAAGGACGGATGCTGTGCCACTCCCTAGCCTTTCCACCTGGAGATAGCTCCTGAAGCATGCAGCTGGACATGCAGAGGGCATGGGATGGCACCCATTGGGGTTCCTCCTCAGCAAGGCATGACCTCTTTGTCCTCGTTGCTTCGAGGAGGTGCATGCAGGATCACAATGAGACAGGGTGAGTGCCTTTGCTTTTGGAAGGGTCGTGCCATGCCAGCACCCTCTCAGTGCAGCTGATGCTTCTTTAGCAGACATGGAGTGGGAAGACACCCATCCCTACAGATACCTGGCCACTGTCATCCAAAACCTGCCCTGCACCAAGCAACCTAAGGAGGCAACTACCCACCTCCCAAATCCCTCTTTGAAAAGCATTAACAAGCGCTCCCAAGCTTCATTTCAATATCCAAAGCAGGATCTAACCAGAGATGCAATGTTCTGACCAGATGGCTCTTTTTAAGGCTTACTGGGGGAATTCAGAAGCCTGTACAGCCAAAATATTGTTTCAGCTAATTTAAGTAGTGGCAGTCTCACTGCCTCTTCACTCCTCTCTGTGCTGGCCAGCTATTTCAGAGGCCTGGAGAAGCTCTCAGCGAAAGCTCCATCAGCAGGAATAGAGAACCACAGTAAAAAAGTGGCTCTTCAGTCCTATTCAGAAAATGAACCTGAAATTAGAAAAAAATACAGAATACAAAACTACCAGCAATTCCATCCCTGTTGGCAGAATGAGTGTCACTGTTACTGCTTTCCTGGCATCCATTGTATTTTAGAGCTACCTTCCCCTTCGGGATCAAATGCCTTCTCTGTGTCCTGGAGTCATTGACTTCCAGATGAAATTTTCAAGCCTGTATTTAAGAAATACCTTCCTCAACTTAATTCTGAATCACTTAATTAAGGGCATCTGAGAGTACTACGGTCTTAATATTGGTTACCCTTCGTTTTTCCATATAATAACCATGATTCTTACTGGGGTGGGGACAGAATGGGTGGTTGGGTAGGATGTTTGTCCAGGAGGCTGCTTTTGTACTATAAAATAAAGATTTGTTTGGCAGCAGCAAGGGTGCTCTCTAGGAGTCTTCCATTCCTGTTATCATTGTAAGACGGAGGATGGAAACCAGTGGAGAATATTCCTGATTTCTAGGACTTTCTTCTGTTTCTTTAATTTTATTCTTTCCTGCTACTCCAAAGGAGCAGGCAGGAAAGCAGCAAGCCCAGTAAGAAGGAGGCAAAAGAAAATGTTGAGACAGCAGTAAATAAAAAGCCCCAAGTCTGCCTTCCATTCAGGGATCTTAGACAGCCTGTTTGCTCAGGGAGAGAACTGGGTGCCTTGGAGGAGTTTCTGGAGCTGGACCAAGCAGGATCCCCTGGCCCATCCCAACCTAAATGGCTGTCCCCCAGCTCGGAGAGGCTGCAAGAGGGAAAAATAGCTCATCTGGCTCACACAGCAAGGAATGAACCTTATCCAAGGGCTGGGAATGATAATGCCAGACAGAGGAAAAGTAAAGGACCTTGTAGGTCCCTGTTCTTCATCCTTCCTGCACCACTGTGGACCTGAGGGGTCACAAAGTCCTTCCTACCTGTTGAGCTTTAGAAAGGGCTTTTTCTGTCAGAGTCCTTGTACTGCTGCTAGGGAGTTATCCAAGGTAAAAATTAATCTCTATTTCATGTTGTTGTTGCTCTTTCTTTCCTGACCTTTTGTGTCCTTCCATCTGCTCCTAGAGGTAGAAGCCTATCTTGTAGAAACAGGCCTGCTTCTGGCATTACAAGCTGATTTATCCCCTGAACCAACTAACTGCTTTTGGTGGAAGTTTACACCAGTGAAAAGAAACAAAGGGTAGTTGATGCTTAGTGCTTTCTTCATACCCACAGAGGGGCTACAGAAACTTGCTGGTGTTGGTAACTTCGCAGAATTTCCTCCCCATCCACCCCATCCTCCAACAGATCAGAGTGAGCCACTGAGCACCTCCTCTTGCCAAAAAGACACTTTTGACAAAGCTTTTCAGGGATCCTTTCTTTCCCCCAAAGGTTTTGTGTCTTTCCTCCCATAACATTGCTGCAGAAAAGGGGTGAATGCCAAAGGGTTCGAAGGAGAGGGTGCAGAAATGACTTAACCTAAAAAGCTCTGTTTGTATAGCTTATGCTGATTTTTTGGGCATTTCTAACCTACTGCAAAGATGCTAAAAGAAGGTCAAGAGCTATGTGTCAACCTGATCTGGAGGCAGAACAGGCCTGAGAAGAGAGGAGTCAGAGACATCATCTTCTTGTAGCCTGAAAAAGGTGCTCGGTTGACCCAGATATGGTTGAACACTTCCCAGCAGCTCACTAACTTTTGGAAGTTTATCACTAAAAGGTGAAATCGTGACCCAGCTCTTTCTGATAGCTCTTTGGCTACAACTTGCAGAGGAAAAAAATTAATTAAACCTGCATTCAGCACCATCGCAGCTGTTAGCTTATGTCCTACTCTTGACTTCCCAAGAAACATGGTTTCAACCTTCTGTTTCAAGGGAAAGTCATTCCTTTGCAGTCAGGATAATCACTCCTCCCCCAGGCACAGACCCAACGCCATTTGCTGCGACCAGGACTCTCTTCTCTTTTGTTCATTACCTGTAAGCAAATCCAAGCAGTCTTTAAGCCCTGAAGCAAAGATTTCCAAATTTCCTCTGCAGGGGGTCATTTAAACAATGTGTGTTTTCTTTTAATCCTAGGGGAATTATCTTCCTGAATGCAGTACTTTTTTGGGAGGACCCTTTGCAAACCACCTGCTTCCTTCCCTCCTCAGAAGAGCAAATCTGCCCTGTGTTCCAGAGCACAACACTCCTTATTTCCTTGTCGCAGTTTAACTTTGTGCAGGATTAGAGATAATGCTCTCAGACCCCAGTGGATTTTAGTGGGTTAATTCCATATATTTTTGTGGTCTCCAAAAAGTCATAACTGGACTTTTGGGATTTGGAAGTGGGCAAGCCACTGAATTGCCATGGGAAAAAAAAAATCCTTTCTCAGGTAACTGTGGCACAAGATTTTTTTGCATATGTGGACTTGAGGGTGCTTGTCTATAGGTGTTCACCACTTCCCCTCATAGGATGCAGGCAAGGTTTGCACTGGCCAGCTGGCATCGCCTGTTCTGCTTGTCTCCACTTATCCTGGCATCTGCCCACGAGTGCTGATACACGTCACAGGGGTTGGAAAGGGACTTAGTGTAATTACTTATTTAGACAACGGCTATATTTGCACACAGCCTCTGGCCCACACTGCCAGAGACATGTGGGAGCTCCATCTGATTCATCACGTCTCCTCATGATGAAGGGCGTGGAGGAGAGAAGGGTGGCTGGCTCACTGATCCCCCTAAGCCCGTCTCCCCTAGGTTGCACATCAGAAGGCAACCAGACAGGGTGAGGAGACAACCCAACTGCCACACACACTCATTGCAGGGTTTGGGTCTGGAAAGGAAAGTATCACTAGCTAAAACACTAAGAACAGTAATTCAAGAGAAACAAATCTTCATCAGCAGGGCAGTATTTTCAACCAAAGCAGAGTGCTGTCAAAGGACCTCCCCTCACTCATAAGTTTGCTTGTCTTCTGAGCAACAGCCACCTAACCAGAGGCTGAGATTATTTTTGCAGTTCCATAAGCATTGGATACATCTTAGATCTACATTAATTCAAAATTCAGTAGCCTCTTTCCTGTCCATATTGCAATTTGATGGAACATGACCTTGGCTTGATTTCCACTTCAACTGGCCCGAGTACCTAGAGTCCCCTCCCCATGCCAAAGTCCTACCTACACCCCAGGATCCCCTAACACCTCCAACCCTGCCATCCAAATCACCTGACTAGATCCCTCAAAGTAAACTGCTTTTGAAAGAAGTTGGCTGTCTCTGCATACGTTGACACACACAAGAAATGAAGGTAGCACCACTGGCTATATTCTTTCATGTGAGGCAAGACAACTGAGGCGGGTTTTACCACTACAGATAAGCTGCAGGTTTAACATAGTCTATATAAATACCTTTAAGAAAGGCCTGGCAGCTGTCATGTGGGAGTTAAAGTTGATATATGAGAGATCTGTAGAACAGGGCATCACCTCAAAGGTTCATTAGCAAAGGTCTACCAATGCTCAAGGTAATCAATAACAAGAGCAGTGGTTCCCAAAACAGAGCTCAGAGTTCCTAGAACTAGTGCTCAGGTTTGGAGTCCCATCTGCAATCCATCAGGAAGCCAGTAGACTTTTTGGAAGTTATAGGGCTTATTTGGTACTTCAAAATTTAAATACTTGCTATGCATTAGGAAAGAATATTGTCCCATACAGTACCAATGCAGGTCATGAGCAGTTTCCAGTGGTCTACGAACCAAGGGTCTGCAGTAGCTGTCTCAGTGAGTTCATCACAGTCATCCAGATGGACGTGGATAGAGGCACAGACAGCCCTAGACAGAGCAAACACTGAGGGAAAAACCTCAAGCGTTCCCAGGTGGAGGAGTACCTCTGATTCCTCCATCTTGCCAGCCAAAGGGGACTAGCTCATCTGATCGCTGTCCCATAAGTCCCACAACAATTATTCCTTTGCTTTAATTAACTCATGCACTTTAATGCAAGCCACAGCTCAGAGAGAAGTGTGTCACAGAGCTACAAGGCGCCTTAAGTGTTCTGCATCATGATAGCTTTAGCCAGCCTGTTTCTTTTGTTACCCAAGTGGTAGGTAACCAAATGAATCCCACATAACATTCCGTGCTTTATGAAGAGGTTTCAGGAGAAATGAAGAGTTTTGAAATTCTCCCTGGTCTTCTGGAAAAACATGAAAGGAGCCTCACTTGTGGTCTTGTCCATCCCCTGTTGTAGTTAAAGTCAACAGAATTCTACCACCTATGATAAACACTCATGAGAGAGCTGGTTGTATTGTTTCTCTTTCCTGGTTCCCCCAGAACATATTGATCCCCAGCCAGTACAGAAATCATTGACTGACTCTGCATCCCTTCCATTTGCCTTATAGAAAGGTAAAATGCTTCTTGCCATAAAAAAATACACTCTGTTTATGAGATGGTCGTACAGATTTTACCAAACTTTTAACTACTCCCAAAAGTTTCACAGAGCAAATGTTCCTAGATGCTGCCACATATGGACATGCACAAAAGAGGAGGTGTTTGTGTTCCAGGAACCACGGCATTAACATGTTCATTCTGTGGCCATGGAAAATCACAGACCAGTGCTGAAACTCTCTGCTTCTTGATGCATGTCATTTCTTATACGTAAGGGAAATCTTTAAGGATGACATACAGATACAAGAGGAGCCACGGCCAAGATCCACGGCAACATGTAGCCTGAGTTTTCTTCTAAGCTGTCAAAGAAGAGCCCTCGATTATTTATGTAGAATTTTGTTAGACCTGAGCTTGGTTTGGTAGTGGCTACATCTATCCAAAAGGAGGTCCCTAAGGCATAAGCATGAGCTTTGTCAAACTACTGTCTTACAAAGTTTAGTTACAAATCTCTTCAGTCTCTCCACAGTCACCCAGAAACCTGTTGCATAAGATATTCTTAATGCATAACTTGACTTTCCCCCTTTTTCCTAAGCCTTTATCTTCAGCTCCTGACCTGTGACCATGCCTGTTCTTTATCAACTCTGCCTTATCACTTCCCTTGTCTGCTGGTTGGATCTTTGCATCACTTGGGGCTGACCACGCTCAATTCTCTTTTTTCCAAGACTATCATATTTTTTTGCTTTTTCCTTCTGAAAAAAAAAATATATAAAACTAGCAGCTTTGTATAATTTTAATTCCCTTCCAGCTGTTTTCTGTATTTGCCAAAAGCCCTCTCCGTTCCATTCTCAAAGTTCTTTAGGACATACTGAAATTCAAAGCAGAGCTGTTAAGGCCTTACCCAGCGTGGCCTGCGCCTTGCATAAATAGCTGCTATGTTTTTTTTAAAGACGGTACTACTGTTTTAACAGACCATTAAATGCCATTGGGAATTTATTGCATTCAAATACTGCACGGTTCCTGGGGGAGGTAGCAAACTGCATGGTCCTGCTCCTGCATCGTTTGGCCTGGTAAAGGTGGCCCAACATGAGAGACGGAGGTGGGGAAATGACAACTTGGTGGGCCCTGTGGGCAGCTCCAGTGACCAGGCAGAGAGAAGAGGAGCTGGGTGGGTCTGTCTTCATGTTGCTTTGGTCTCACAGAGCTATCCAGGAGGGAACACCTTTGAGTCTTTCCTCACTTGTCAGTCAGCTGGGAAGGACTCTTACCTAGTCTGAATGATTGCCCTAACGGGAAACATGGCCTTGTTTACCTTTCTTCCTTGTTTTTTCCCTGACAGTCTGCCCTGACAAAGGCATACAGTGATGAGGCTGAGAAAAGCCAAAGGTTGTGTAAGCACAAACCCCTCTGCTGCACAGCTGCACAGCATAGGTCAGCCAAAGTGCCCTTGCAGCTCCCGTACCCCATGGGCCAGTGGGTGCCAAAAATCACCTTATTTCTCACCGGGCCTCGCGATTAGCACCTTCATGGTGTTGCTACGTGAAGTATAGCACTGGTTAAGGACAGCAGAGTATGTGCCCCATTGCTGAAAACAGGGATGGTGTCTTTTGTGCACAGAGCCACCCCCCCATACTCCTCAGAGTACCTCCACCAGCAGGTAGCATGGTGGTCACCACAGTTGTCCTCTATTCCCCCACTTCTCATCCCACCCAAGCTACTTGCACCATGCATTGTCCCCCGAAAGGCTGTGCCCACTGGCTGCAACTCTGCCTCCTGGCCACTCCTCCTCCCAGCTCCCCCATCCACCTTTACTTGGCAGGCCTGCCTCTCTCCCTTTGCCCCACCTGATGGCAGGTGAGTTCTTTCACAGTTTTCCAAATAAGGTTCCCACTCTATGGTTTATACACCCATGTGGTGGGTGAGCAAGGACCACAACCGCAGAAGGCCATGGATGCACACCCCAGCCTGGTGCCGCACACCCACCATCTCTCCCATTCACGCTGCAAGCTTCCTTAAGAACAGACCCCTGGTCCCACAGTTGAACTACTGGGAGTCTAAGTACAGGCTGGAAGCATGAGATTATTGAGAAAATTAGCCAAAAAAGAAAATTTAGATCTATGACTGAATTCATCCCCAGATTAATGCTATCAAAGCAAATGGTGTTTAGAGGAAGTCTTGTTTTCTTTATATTCGCGCGGGAGAAAATCAAAAGAATGCAAAAGGCAAATTTCATCTAGCAGAATTGGAAGGGAGAGCATGGGGACAAAGCTATAATTACTGGTATTTCCTATCTGTTGAAACCTGTGGGTGGAAAGAGAGGCAGTGAATAGAGTATATTCAATGGCTTTAAAATCGGTTTCTTTTTCTGGACTTTAGCTCAACGCTGCAAATTAGCAGGGAGAAAATAAGCCTTAGAGAGAACAGGCAGAGAAGCCAACTTCTTTGCATTACTCTTTGCTGTTGGGGGGGGATGTGGGAAGAAAAAAAAAAGGCATTTTTTTCCTTCAAGAATTCAAATTCCTAGCAACCCAAATTGCAGCTGCACGCTGACAAGAAGAGAACGTACGGTGAGTGGTACAGTGTTCGTGTGTCCACACAGGCACTATTATCCTGCTTTCCTTTCTAAACATGTTATTGTAATAAAGAGAAGACAGACAGACGTGCTGTTCCTCATGCTCCAACTTAGGCACCTGCAGAGGTACCTGACTTCAGAGCATCCTGTGTGCATACTTGGTGGAAGGGATAAGACCTTCCCAATCATGATTCGGACCACCAGAGATGGGAACTGCCATTGCTAGTACACCCATCTCATTGTGCAAACTATCACAGGCACAGGTACTGAGGATAACTGTGCTCCTACATCAGCCATTACACAGAAGTCAGGAGAACAATTCCAAACCTAAATGTATTTCTACTTATCACTGCCAACCCACATGCTTTTTTTTTTTTCTTTTAAGCAATAGCAATTATCTGAATGCCTGGAGGAAAATAGGCACAGTTAAAATATTTTTTTTCTTACAGTGAAGAAAAAATTTTTTTAAAGTCTCTTGCAGTTTGAGATCACTGCACAGACCTGAATTATTCTGAAGTCCTGTGTCATAGTATATCTACATAGTTCCCAATTAGTTTTCACAAAAGTTAATAAAATTAATAATTTGAGGTGGCATTTTCTGTAAAGGTTTAAAAGTGTAAGTGAAAATGGCTGAGATGTAGCTAAGATAAAAAGCAGTGTGTTAGTGTTAATAATTAGTAATATTAGTATTAATGTTGTTAGGGTAACATTGGGTCAATTGGTTGGTCTGTAAACAAGAAATTCAATTTGAAGCATCTACCATTGAGTATCTGTCAGTCCCATTATTCCCCAAACCCACCTAAAATACTACAAGCCATCATAGGAAATCCTACTTAGAGTAATGGGTTTAACTACTGGGTTGTTAATGGCTTTAATACAGCCTGTTCCTATATGCAATAATCTTGATTTGTATTAGATTACCGTTTCAGGTAGATTTTTGTTCTAGAACGTGATTTAATATTGAATTAATACTGCTTCGGTCAAGCGAGATATGTCACTAGAGTAACACCATTTCCTAAACATTTTGGTAAAATGGGTTGTGTTTTCAGTTTACTTACTAGAGTGTCCCACTTAATGGTTATTGAGCCTTAAACGAAAGCCAGAAAACAATAAAGGGCTTGTTCTCCTCTGCATTTCTCTCCCTACGCACGCGCGGCCGCGCGTGCCGCGATCGCTCTTACCCTGCCCTGGGTTAGCCTCGCTCACTGACAAATCCAAGGCCAGCCCATGATCCCATATCAACTGCAGCAAGGACCTTAAAAGGGCGTACAGCGCTTCACTGGGACACCCCATCCAACACCAGAGCCAGGCCTTCAATTCCGAATTCTTCGAGGAAGGAACTGCATCTTTGCGTTTGGGGTTTTTTCAAGAATGTGTCGAAGTACTGTCAGAATTACAAAGAATATTTATTCCCCCCTCTTCCCCACAGCCCATCCCACCCCCACTGAACCTTGCCATGTCTCCATGTGCAGCGTTTTAATCTTCAAAATCCTATCTCCTCAACGCATGTGTGGACTGAAGTATCCAAAGGAATGAATCCAGTTTGGCCCAGTTTAAAGCATGTCTCTTCTGTTTAAGACTTAACTGCAATTCGCAGCAAGTGGTTTAAAACTTGTCACTGTGGTACCACCACAAAATCCCTTGAAATAAAAAACAACTTCTGAAACCTGCCCCTGGCTCTCAGATCACCACCGCTGAGGCACACTGGCGTGGGGAGGTTCCAGTACGCATGCGGTACCCAGGTGGGCTTTCCCTTAGCTTCACAGCAGATTTGGGCAATATTACCGTGCGAGCTGCTTGTTTTTTCAGGATGCATCCCAGGCCCTTGCTCTAAACACAGGCCCAACCAATCTTTAGCACAGAAAATCCTCCATCCAGAGGCAGGCCTGCCTTGGCCCTGTGGAACAGCCCTGGTGCTGGTGGGTGATGCTGGGTACGGGGAACAGAGCCTCCCCTCCTCCAGGCATGGTGTCCACCAGCTCCCCCCCGCCCCACCCTGGTTGGCACACATGGCTTCACTGCTCTTGGCCCTCGATGTTTGCCAGCTCGAGAGGCTGAAACAGGCAGGCTGCACGCTGGGCTTCTCTTTTCTCTCTCGTTTTCTCCTCCTCTTTGGAGCACTCGGCGCCCACCGCGTTTCTTTCAACGCCATTTGCCCCGTCTCGGTTAGTTTGTCTCCTAAAACCCGTCCAGGATTCCTGTGGGAGCTGATGTTTCTTGGCAAACGGTTGTGTTTTTAAAGGGGGGGAAAAAAAAAAAGAAAGAGACAAGCCAACTGTGATTTCCAGAGGTCCTCTCAGGAAGTTTATATTCTCTCTTTTCCAGGGAGCGTTTACTTTCCGCGGGAGCATGATCGACATGCCATTACTGAAGCAGGCACAGAACATTGTTACGCTTGCCACAGCCATCAAGAAAAAATGAGCTGGTAAATGAAGCTCTCGCCATGGGGCCGCAGTAGCTGTTTTAAAAGATGACTATAATACTTCGGGGTGCAGGGCCGGGCCGGGGGGAGCGGGGGGGGGGAGCGGGGAATTAAAAGATGTCAAGCTTAAGCAGAAATTCATGTCCATTTTGCAGATCTGTCATAATTTGCTTGCTGGAATTGCTAATTACTAAAAACTATTCCCTATTCAAACCACTGCTCGCTCCTGCCCGGCCTGCGTACGACTCATAAGCCTGCAACTCAGTTGCATCACCAACATGTGTGACATCATGGCAATCGCCACGAATTGTGACTTCCCTGAAGGAAAAAGGCAAAACGTGAGCTGTGAGCTCTGTCGAAAGAGCTGAGGAAAACCAGGTCGATCACTTCTATTTGTACCTGCGCATCGTTCTGCTCCGATGCGGAGCTCCCCAGCAGACAGGGCAAAGCCTTGGGTAATTCCACACTGGTTGAAGTAATCGGGATGAAAATCATTACTCTGTGCAGGTGTCACGTTCACACACACACACACACACACACCCTTTCTGTAAGTGTGCAACAGCCATTAAAAATACTGCTCCGCCAACGCGGGACTCTGGACTTCTTCTCTCCTTTTTTAAGCAGTGGCTATTCAGAGCGCGTTTCCTCCTGGAAGCATCCAGCCCAGGAAGGGTTGGACGGCAATAAACTTGTAGTTTTCGGAGACACAATGCAGCAGAACTTGTGCGTATGGTCTCCGAGTCAGATTTACATCACATTAGGGATACGGCTACAGGTCATGTGGGCCGTGTGGTTAACGGGCTTAGTAAAGCTGTTTTGAAGAGGTTAACCCAGCTTGTAGTAAGGGTAAATAAACATAACAACCAGGCATTGTCCTCTATTCAACATGTACTCTTATATGGAGGGCTAAAGGGTATTGAAGCTGCAGAGGATCAACTTGTGGTTGCCAGAGGACTCCAATGAAGTTTGAAACACCAACAATCAGAGATTTTGTTTCTGTTCCTCATTAAATCATGAGCTTTTGTGCTCAGACTATGAACGACTGTTCTTTAAGAAATTAACAGAATGGGAAGTTTTAAACTATGCACCAACCTTTTCATGACCTACACAGCAGCAATGCTGCTGCACTTAGACAAACACCGCGGGGAAGGCTGTTCTGTTTATTTAAATTTGTAAATAGAAAACAGTTGTTTTTGGGGTTTCATTTTCCACCGCCTCCGTGGCCATTTCACGTATGGAGTCACGGTGCCTTACTCCTCCCATCTGCTCCCTTAGGATGCTGCTTCCCCCCACCCCCCGGCTCCGAGCTGCCATTTATTAAACATTTCCCGTTATTTTGGGTTTAATTAAGGGGAGGGGGAGGGGGGGGGGGAAAGAGAGAATATACAAAAAACAACACCGACCGACCCGCACGGAAGCAGCGGGGAAAGAGAAGGCGGGGACGGCGGGAGCGCCTCGCCGCGGCCCCCCCGGGAACGGCGGGGACACGGCTGGGCTCGGCCCGGGAGCGGTGGCGGAGCAGGGCGGGGGGAGGCAGCCCCCAACCCCGGGAACGGCGGGGACACGGCTGGGCTCGTCGCGGGGAGCGGCGGCGGAGCTGGCTGGATGGGGAGCAGGTGTCTCCCCCCGCCCCATCTCCGGCGCCCCCGGGCCTGATGGGGGCAGCACCCGGGACAGAGCCCCCCTCCCCTCCAAGGGGTTTGGGGCTGAGCAGCGCCGGCGGACCCGTCCCCGTCCCCGTCCCCTCTCTCCACTCGGGTCCCGTCCGAGGGCGCTGCGCCGGGCGATCCCTTACAGCGCGGGGACCTCCGGGCTAATCTGATTAATTAAAGACTACCTGTTTATATTGCGCCTGGCAGTTCTCTTCCTTCCCCCTCTTCCCCGTACACACACAGACGCGTTTCAGGGCCCCCTCCGTTATTAATTCTTGGCTGACTAAATTATGGGTAACGCTATTAAAACATTATCAGAACTAATGAGAAACAATTACTTAGAAGATGAGCTGGGACAAGCCGGAGCCGGGCACATGTGTAGTTATCCCCGCAGATTACGTTAATAAATCATCAGGTGCAAGGCAAGGCAAGGCAAAGCGGCGAGGCCTGGCGCAGGGAACGGGAAATGAGATTGATGAGATATTGGGGAGGGGGGGCTGGGGGGGGGGTGTTTTGCTTTTTTGCATAATTTTTTCATTAATCTCAATAGGACCCGTGTGGCGTAGATTGTTTTATTCCCTTAATACCGCGCCGGGGGAAAGGGGGGGGGGGGGGGGGGGAGAAATAGAGGATTTCAAAAAATAACATCTTCATTGTTTTACTGAAGTCTTAATGCCAACGTGTGACAAGCCCGCGGGAGATGCGCGGCCGCGGAGGGCAGCGCGGGGGGGGGGGGGGGGGGGGGGGGGGGGGGAAGAGGGGGGAGCGGCGGAGGCGCTCCCCAACCCCGCCCGCCGCCTCCGCTCCCTCGTTAAACCCCAAGAAATAATAGTAAACTCTCTCCCGAGGTGTTTACGCGCAACCTCTCGCTTCCGCAGCCGGGAGCTTAAGTTAACTTCATTTCGCGACCCGTACGCGAAGCGAACGAATATGCAAATAAAATCTTGGGCGGATTCCGATTTCTCCTTAATTTCTCCTTAAATTTCCCTGACATGCACCCCAACCTCACACCCCACCCCTCCCCAGGGCGAAAAACCCTGCTTCCATTTATCAGTCTTAACCCATTATAAGAAATAAAACCCGATTTATCTGTTTGTTTCGTTTACTTTAGGAAGCTTTCCGTGTTTTTCCGGCTTTATTATTCTTTCTTACCCCTTCCCCCCCCTTTCCCCCCCCCCCCCCCCCCCCCCCCCCCCCTTTCTCGCCTGGTGCTAGGCAAGCAATTGATGAAACAAAACAGATTATAAGATTAGCGGCAGGATTTTGTGCATATTAATGATAGGGAAGGGCACCGAATGGGTTTGTAATTGCAGATCTTGCGCTTGGGATTGGGAACTGTAGCCCTGCTAGAGCAAAGACCCCCCTGTGAGGTTTTCACATTGGAACTTAGGGGAAAAGTGAAAAAGTAATTACCAGAGCACAACATTGAAATGTTAAAGCACTTATTCTTTCTTTCAGCGTTCTGTTTTAAAGGGGGGAAAACGGGCAAAATGGAAAATAAATTACTTTCAAATAAGTAGGTTAGCACCCGAATGCTGGTGCGCATTTTCTCTTCTTTTATTTTTTTCTCTCTCTTTTTTTTTTCTCTCTTTTTTCCCCCCTTTTTTTTTTCTTTTTTCCTTTTTTTTTTTTTTTTTCCCTTCAAATTCTAGCAATTATTTAGCAGGGCATTTGCTTCTGAACCTACCATCCAAGCAGAAGAAGCGGGGAGGGGAAGGGAGGGCAGGGAGACCTTGGGGAACACAGGGGCACTCCGCTTGCGAGGTTTGAAGCAAAATATCGCCAGGAAAGCTGCTCAAAGCTGCGGTTTAGAAATTTAGGGGAAGGGGATGAAGGGGTTTGTTTGGTTTGGTTTTCTTTTGGTTTTGTTTTGAAATCGGGGCTTGAAAGGCAGAGATCGCTTTGGTTTCCTCTTGGGCAGGAGCATCAAACGGTGTTTTGCCAAAGGATGCGTTTCACAACCCACGAATCCCTTCCCAGGAACGGCACGTTCCCTAAAATATCGAGAAGTAACCTGACGCTGAATTTTAACTCCTATTAAAGGTCCCTCCTTGTTTCTTGGGCTGCTTCAGTCCTCCCCTGAACTCCCTCTTCCTAAATATCCGGGGTTTCGCGTTTGAAGCGCGGTGCTCCTTTGGCTGACTCTTCTAATCAGTCTCTCCTGTGATTAACAGCAAAAGATGGTTTAGGTTTAATGGCACCTACTCCCGCGTATTGTTTTAATTCCGCCTTCAACGGAAAATAAACGTATCTGGTGGAAATTAGGCTTTGAAAAGTTTTTCCTCCCCCTCCCCCCCCCCCCTCCTTTTATGAGTCAATAAATCGGAGTATCTGCTCCTCAGGCAGTAATTTCTGATTTAGAATGGGGGTGGGGGAGGGATGGAGATACCCCAACTTTGGCCGCATTTCGCCCATCCCATGGCTCCAACCCTCTCTTCTCCCACCCTCACCTCCCTCAGCTTCAGATGGCAAAGCGCCGAGATGGGGCTATTTTTAACCACTATTTTAAGGGGGAGCGGGGGGTGTGTGTATGTGTAGATAAAAGCCCGTGAGGGTAGCATAGTATTTTCTATTTTTCCCGGTGCTCCGGGGCTTGGGAGCCGCGCATCCCCCTCGGGGGAGCTGGGGCGGAGGGGAGCTCCTGGAGTGCAGCACCCCGGTGGAGCGGGCAGAGCTGCGCGGCGTTTTGAGGGATGCTCGTATTTGCACAAGCGGCCGCGATGACGGGAGGGGGGGTCCTTTGGGGTCGAGAGATTCCCAGCGGCTCCCGGGGCGGCGGGAGGGGACCCCCATAGCGCCCCACACCGCCGCGGGGCCGCCGGGCTGTAGCCGCGGGGAAGGGATGGATGGATGGATGGATGGATGGATGGATGGATGGATGGATGGATGGATGGATGGATGGATGGATGGGGGCCCCTGGCCCTGCCGGGATTAGGACAGACCCATGACTTCCTGGGCTGCTGCCAGGAGCCCTGGACACAGCGGAGAAAGGGAAGGGGGGAAGGGGAAGGAGGAAGAAGTGCCTTAATTACAACCATTACACTGCCACCAGAACTGTCTCCTCCAGCCGCCCTCATGCTCACAGCACCCATCCAGCCCAGCCCAGGACACCTGCAGAGAGGTGCACACACACCAGCCAGGCACCTGTGGTGCCTGCAACGGCCAGAGAAGAAATCAGTATCCTCCAACCCCTTCACCCTTTCCTTCTCCCTCACAGTCCCCGCTGGGTCTTCTTGTACACTCAGTGCACCCCAGGTCTCACTTCACCCCCCAACAGTGGGTGTCCCTCACTGGGAACAGGAGGGGGAGCTTTTCTCCCCATGTCCAGGGGCACAGGGAATGGGATGCAGAGCAGAAATGTCCTTCCTGCACGTGCCCCTGCAGCATGCAGGGGAGAGATCAGGGGTCCTCAATATGTTTGGGGTTATTGCTTCCCAAATTAAGTCTGAAGCCCCCAAATCTGTGACAGCAAAGCCAGTACCATAAGGCGCTGCTCAGAATTACACTGTTAGAAATGCAAGAGGCTGGATTCCTAAAGCTGTTGTAGGTATCTGCTGCCTGCTGGCATCATTTGAAGCTGATCACCCTGGTGAGAACGAGGAGTGCTAAATGCCTATGCTACCTTCCTAGGCCTCTGTAATTTAAAATGTGGCTTCACATAGCTTTGAGTCGTATAATTTTATTCCTATTTCTGCTAGTGCTGCTAATGTTATTAAAGTTGTGATGTCAAGCACGTGCATCAGCTAGGAATTTTCCAAAATGAAGCTTTCTGAAGGTAAAAGCCTTGTGCCTGTGTGAGACATGCCTGCCACAGCCCAGAATTTATGGGAGGCACTTCTTACAAGGGCAAGTAGAGACAGTACAAGGGGTAGTGGCTTTGTGCTGAGGGACCATAGGTTTAGATTAGACATTAGGAAAAAATTCTTTACTGTGAGGGTAGTGAGGTGCTGGAGCAGAGAAGCTGTGGCTGCCCCCTCCCTGGCAGTGTTCAAGGCCAGGTTGGATAGGGTTTTGGACAACCTGGTCTAGTGGAGGGTGTCCAAAGGCCCAAACCATCCTGTGATTCTGTGCTGCTGAGAAGACCTGGTCCAGGCTCCCTGGTACCTGACTTTATTCCTGGCTTGCAATAGTCCCTAAAATATAGCAATGTTTGTGCAGGTCTGGGACACTACACTATGGGATGCCACTGGAAATGGTTCGTGATAACTCTGCGTAAAATGTAAAAATGCAGCTCAGGTGCAGTTGGTGGAGTGTGTATGGCTGCAAATCTGACCATCACCGACAGCCCTGTCTCCAGTTTTGTCACTAAGAGGCCTGTGGTTGCATAGTAAGGAGCTAAACACTTGTAATTGAGGGAGGGGGAGAAACAGTGGCAGAGGATGTGCAAGGGCTGCCTGGTTACATGACTGGTGTTGCCATGTGACGGGACAGGTAGGAGAACACAATCGCTTCCACCATCTTCAATCATCAGGGTCTGAGCCATCAGTGAAGGGTTTGTGTTTTATTTTAGAGCTACAAAGGTCCCACAGGCCTGTGGTACCCGGCCAGAGTGTGGGGAAGAGCCGTGGTCTCTGCCCACAAGGTGCCTCAAAGCTCTCTTGCCTGGCAGAGGCTGCCCATCCCTGCCCGTCCCTCAGCAGTGCCATGGCTCCACCTTGGTACTTGTGTGGCTGCTGGGGTACAAGTGAAAGCCTCCCTGTTCATTCCAAAGCATTCTGGTGCTTTCTGCTTCACGTCACGATGCTCTGCTTTAAAATATCTAGTAGGCAGAGACGTACGGTGCTTTCTTTACCACTGATTTTGAAAAGAAACCCCCCCCAAAACCCTAACAGTCCCCTCTGAAAGCAAAAGACAGGGCCTGTACTGATGGCAAAATCTCCATCGGTGCAGGTCTAAGATTTTGGGAGGAGTTGGGAAATCCAGAGGGGAACCGAATTCACTGACTTCACTGTAGGGAGGAACACGATTTTGTTGAATATTAAAGCCATGCCAAATTCACAGAAAGAGGCAGGCAGGGAGCTCAGCAATAGCTATAAATACATCTCTACACTGTTGCTGCATCAGGCAATTCCTTCTTTAACACTGAACTAGCATTTCGAAATGGGGTACGTGGGGGTGATGGGTACAGCACGAATTCGCCATCGGAGCCCAGGGAAACGAGCGTGTCTTTGTGCCCAGGTGTCCATGAAGCACGCACGTTCCCAAGCCTAGGCAGACACAGGAAGCTGGAAGGCTGTCCCATTTCACGTGGAGGGGAGATGTAAAGAGCTGTGCTCTGTCCTTGGCCTTGCTCCCCCCAGCTGACATCAGTTTGTGTCAAGTTTAACCAAAAAAAAAAAACCCTGCTGCTGTAACACTCCATTTGAGAGGCGGGGGGGGAATGATAATAAACTTTTTTTTAATTGCTTCCCTGGCTATAAATTAGCATGCATTGGGCTAATTTTTTTTTCCCCCCATGAACAAAAGCACAATTGACAGCAAGGCTTAGGGAAAGGAGGGAGGGAGCTCTGAGCCCCAAGGCTCCCCTGTGTATTGAACCTGAGCAGGGGGAGGCCTTGTCTGTGCCCAGGAGTTGAAGGGCACTGAGAACTACAGCAAAACAATAGGGATTTTTATGTTTCACTGACTGTTTTTGCAGCTGCATCTTCCACCCCTCCTCCTCTCACACACACCCCTCCCACCACCCCCATTATTCCATGTGAGAACCAAGCATGGAAACAGAATCCCTGGCTTTCCCTCCTGCCACAGCCAATGTGGATAAAACCAGGGCAGAAATCGCTGGAGATCCATTAGTTGTAAGTCGGTGTTACAGGCAAAACAGAAATTGTCTTGTGCTTCTGCACAGTATTTTGTTCCTGCTATTACAGACAGGGCTGAAGCCCTCCAGCTGCACTGTGGGTTCAACGTGGTCCAACCAAGCATCCTGGTGGCATTTGAGCAGGAGCTGGCAGAACCCACCAAGTTCTGCCTTTGCAGCTCCATGCACACCTCCCATTTAGCCCCAGAATAGCTGAAAAAGCATCTCTTCCTGTGGTAAAACCTCATATAAGGTGATTTTTCTTCCAGAGCAATCTGTGGAAGCCCTTATGCTACTTCTTCTCTGGTGCATCCAGTTACCAACCTGAACAAAGAGCCAACTACAACTAAGAAGTAGGTGGGCATGGACCACACACTGGAGTCCAAACATTAATAGAGAAGTGGCTGAAGGAATGGGGAAATACTGGTGGAGGGTGGCTGAGACATGTCTGAGGGATGGAGACAGAGAGGACAGACGCACGCCTGCCCTCTCATACTCTGTGGTGGAGTCATCCCTTGTTCTCTACATCCATGGGCAGAAGGATAGAAATTTATTTCATTTGCAGCAAAGGCAAGTGCAAACATCTGTTTCAACAAGAAAAAAACCCACCCTAATTGAAGACTAGCTACACAACGAGATACGTCACTGAAGGAAAGGAATGAGGCTTCTTTAGAGCAGGCTAAGTATACATCTGCTGCAGAGCCTTCATGAGGTGGGTGGACTAGGTGAACCCTCAGGTCTTGTCTAGTCATTTTTCTGATGTTATAAAATGTACAGAGATTTTAAAACAAAAATAAAGGGGTGGGGGAGAAGAATCTTAGAAAATTAACAAAGGTGAGCTTACCAGCCTACCCCTACATTTTGTCAAGCTGTGCTTGCACCTTAGTCTCCCACCTAAAACATCTACACCAATGGACTGCTTTCTCCCTTGAAATATACTTTTTGCTTTCTTTCCTTTGGTTAGGAAGGCCTACAAAGCTGCTCTTCAGAGAGGTGGAGCCTTCCTGACAGGTCTACAAGGCTGCTCTTCAGAGAGGTGTAGAAGTCTTTGTGGAGCCTTCCTGACAGTCTTATCTTGGTGCACCTTTGTCTCAGGGAGCAGCCTGTGGTGGGCTGGAAAACCCAGGGTACAGTCTTCTGAACAGGCAGGGACACTACCTCATCCACCACATATTCAATTGTGGAGCCGATCTGTCTCTTGAGATCCTTTCCCTTACCAGTTATATGGAGCCATGTGTGAGGGGCCTCCTGTCATGAGTGTGTCGACCCTCCTCTCCAACCATAAATCCTGGTAGATGCTTGTCCTGGCTTCAGCTGAGTCAATTTTCTTTCTAGTGGCGGGTGTAGCACCGTGCTTGGGATTTAAGATGAGTATCATGTTGGTAACGCACTGATGTTTTCAGTTGTTGTTAGGCAGCTGTAGTGCCTACACTAAGCCAAGGACTTTTCAGCTTCTCACGCCCTGCCAGATGCACAAGGAGCTAGGAGAGCACAACCAGGACAGCTGACCCAGACTGGCCAGAAGGGTATTCCCAATGATACAGCATCATGCTCCTTATATAACTGGGGAAGTTAGCTGGGAGGCAGGATCGCTGCTCGGAAACTGCCTGGGCATCAGGTTGGCTTTTTTCCCTTCCACATGTGGTGAGCATTTGTGAATCACATCATTGCTATTGCTGTTGTTGTTATATTATTAACATCATCACTTTCCCTTGTTAACCTAATAAACTGTCTTTATCTCAGCCCACAAGGGTTTTTTCCATTCTCCCCCTCATCCCCTCACAGGGGGGTGGGAGGGAGCGAGCAAGCAGCTGCATAGTGCTCAGATACCAGCTGGGGTTAAACCACGGCAGTGCTGAAGGTGAGCCTGGGCACCTGTGACTTCCAAGGTGTGTTTCATAAGAGGCACTGATTTTGTTTTGTGTACCAGTACCATGCAGCAATGAATCCAGAGCACCAATTCTTCTGTGTAATGGCAGACTCCTACCCCCGCTCAGATTCTGATGATGTTTATATCCCTTAAACCTTTCTTCTTTTTGATTCAGTTCATATCTTACTTGAAAATAAATTTACCCCAGGCACAATCTCATTCCCAAAAAGCCAATCATTGTTTTCTCTTTGTGTTATAAAATGGAACATCTGCTAAAATCATTAAAACTCTTGCATTTGAATCAATTTCAGACTAGAGTCCTGCTATCCAAAGCTGTCAAGGGTTGGGGTGGGTTTTTTTTTTTTTTGTTTTATTACTATTATTTTGGGTGATTTTTAAATTGGTGCGTTTTCTGCTGTTGCTATTAGAATTGTATGAAATATCTCGTTTGCGGAACTGTGAAATGCTTTAAAGGCATCAATTGAAACGACAAGGCCATTGTCCAAATTGAAATTTATTTCCTCCAAAACAGTGTCCAGAACATCCAGGTGGTAATAAACATTTTTCAACCACGCACAAACTGTGAATTGTATTTGAAATTAAATCTCCGCATTAAAATCTGCATTGCTGAGCCTCCCGCTGGCAGCCACCGTTCTCCTGAAAAGTGACATCTTCCCCAGCACCGATGGGGCGGGAGCTCTCGCCCGGGTATTACCCAATTATTTCCTTTGGATATCAGGACTTTATAGCAATGTATATACCTAAAAAGTACAAAGGATGTGAGGGGGGTGTGAGGAATACAGGAGGGGGCTGCCTCGGGTTTAATAAGGATAGATGTTTTCGTCCTGACACACACAAGGGTGGAAACCGTTTTACAAAGCTCTATTAAAGAAGCATATTGCTGATGTCACAAATTATGTCATTTTTCAGCAAGCTGTTAGGTAGCAGCAGGATACTTAGAGGTCCCAATCTGAGTTCACAGCTTGGGGCCTCATCATCCATTGAAGTCAAGGAAATACTCCAGTCCCCTGGCCCTCTGTTTACAAATAATATATCAAGAATCAGGATGCCCACAAATGAACTTTCGGGCACTGAGCTAAAGGAAACCCGGTTTGTGTGTGTTTATTTTTATATAAACATACATACATACTATACATATGTGTGTGTGTGTGTGTACGTGCCTGCGCGCCTTTGTGTGCGGTGCAACTGAAGCCTGCGTTTTCTCTAAAGAAGCATTCTTCATTCTTCTTTGGTAGACAGAACTGATTCTTCAGAGCCAGCTCTGTGGCCATTTCCCACGCAGAAACCCCATCAAAGTTAGAGATATTTGCGTGGTAAAAGGAGTACAAAGCATTCCAGTTCATTTCTCCCCTGTAAAATAGCATGGGGGGGGGGGGGGGCGGGGGGGTGGGAGGAGGTGTGTGTTTAGTATCCAGTGTTTATATGATATAAAAGAGCTCTCATTTAAAAATATATACATAAGAGGCTTCCCTATAATGGATTTGAGTGGGTTGTGTGAAATAAAATAACCATAGTGCCTAAACACGTACTAATTAGTACAGCAGAACAGCTCGTCAGAGGCTCTCCTCGTCTCCTGGATGAGCCACATTTACAGGTAAATGTGCATTTCCCCCTCACTAGAACGGAATGAGCCATGGTGTGATTCTGACGGCGCACATACACCTGGGAGACAACAGCCTGCATTCGAAGACATGAAATACATAGTATGTGGCCTGAGGTTGTGAAAGCAACCCAAGAGGATGAATTAAATTCAAAGCTTACGGTGCCAAACTCATCGGTGGGTGCTTTTACCCCCTCCTCGTGTACTAGTGGGAGCCAAAGACGGAGCGTCAAGGCACAGCTCCAAATTTCCTGTCTTTGGCTGGCGTGCTAACATCCCTCCCCTAACAGGGTGAGGGTACTGGCAGGGAGATGGATTAGATGGCCAAACAAGGTGTTTTCATCCCCACTCTGTGTTGCTAAACCAATCCCAGTATTTTGCTACTTACGCACTGGCATAGTTGTCTGTAACTTCCTCTGCTGGAAATGATGTTACGGGGTTGGATTAACTCCTCCTCTATAGCATATCCCTGGTTTAATTATGGCTGCAGCTATCCCCCACTATCTGCACAATAAATGCTGTTGCTTACAGAAACATGATTACAGGATTAGAGTTATTGGGCCCTCGCCCAGACGAACGCGGTGACATAGCATAGCACTGGCACCTCTGAAAGCTACACTGACCTCGGGCGTCTCTACATCAAAGGCCACAGCCACAGCCTGAGCTTCATTAGCTTTCAAGGCTGAAGTTACAGGAGCAGCACTTCCTCAGCCGCTAATGGGAAACATTCTCCTCCATTTGCTGTTGAGGTGTTAAAAGTTCCTCTTAACATCAGTTACCGAGCTACAGCTTCGCTGGTACCCCAGGAAAATAAAAATGACTTGTGGAGTGGGAGCTGAGTTCAAAATGAAAGGCTGTGTCAGACGTCCTTTCCTCGAGCAAAGGGCGGTCACCGGCATGGGGATGCTTTGAGGGTGAGGGCTTACAGGATGAGGCGCACCCCAAATCCCAGGCTTGGAGCTACAGGGGAATTCCCAGAGCTCCTGAAGGGTCTCATATGGTTGTAACCAACTGTTTAATGACTGAGGTATCTGAAGGACACTCTGGTTTTCATTTGTAGGATGCGATGCAGATGGCTATGCAAACAGGGGGGAGCTTGGCAGCTAGCTGCAACTCAGGGCCTGTTCGTCACCAGGTCTGTACTCACCATGAGAGGTCTGTGAATTGTGGTGGTAACTCCTCTAGCCCCCCACCCCGTCTCATCTGCATTTACAAGGAGGAGACTTAGGAGGAGGTAACATTTAATCCCACAGAGAGAAAAGGTAGTCAGAGAGAGAACCACGAGGTGGCAAGGCACTGGGTAGGATCAACCTGAATTTTTGCTTCTAATTTACACTTTTCTCTGAGGAAATGTCTCTTCAATTTCGGTGTACCCCAGTTCCTCTTTACACAGCTGGAACTTCCGCATTTCCTCTGTCTTTTCCATTTAGATGTTGCGTTCTGGGACACTGGTGACCTCTTACCATGTTTGCACAGTCCTAGGATAGTCATTTGGGGCTTGCAGTCATTAGCCTAATTGAATAGTAATACATAAAGGATGAGGCTACACTATCAGCTTGCACAAAGAAAACGGGTAAGGGGATGAGTGGTGCGACAGAAGCCCCAAAGTTTCATGGCTTTCTGTCCAGAAGGGGGAAGAAATACCTGTTCCATGAAAACACCTTAGAATGGTAGGACAAAGTCCACAACTGTGAGCAGAGAACACAGGAACCAAGAAGTGGCTTTATAAGAGAATGAAATGGCTGAAATACATCGTTTGGATTAACAGACCTCAATAAAACTTTAAAAAAAAAAAAGGAAAGTAGAAGAGAGATGGAGGGCTTGCACTGAAGGGCTTGCTTTTCTTCCTTCAGTCCATCTAGCCTTCTCCAGTGCTCTGCCTACAGGCTTGTCATTTCTGTATTTTAAAGCTGGTGCTGAATAAAGCGATTTGCCCATGAGCTTCCAGGCTGGGCCAGAGGGATAAGGTGGGCTGGTCAGGTGCTGCCAGGGATAAGGCGAAGGAATTACAAGTCTGGCCTCTGGAGCTAAGCTGCTGCTTCTCTTCAGGAGGTAGGAGACTTCCCCAGGTCTGAGGAGCTCCTTGCAGCTGGAAGATTTAGTGGCTCAGATATTAGCAGGATCACATGTCAGCTCTGGAGTTTTCTCCAGCTTGCGTGTTTGATAAAGCTCAGAAGCCTGCTTCAGCTGGCAAGTTTAACTTAATCTCCTGGGTTCATTCTGCCCTAAGCAGCCTGTTCATGTTGTCAGAGCTGATTTCAGTTTCCCAAGCTTTAGGCTGGGTTAGGAACTTAGGCAAGATTAGAAATCAGAGTAAGAAGAATTCAGCTGATTTTCAGCTAAGCGCCTTTTCACCGCTAACAGTGATTTACAAAAAGGCATTTATTTCCTGGGAAGTTGTCGCTGGATTTCCTTTTAAATTAAATTACCATCACTCAGGGAAATAGGAAATTCCTCCTTATGTGTACATTTTTCATGAGTTACTGATTCTTTCCAGGCTTTCCCTTTGCCACATGCTCAGGGCAGTGACCCCCCAGGCTCAGGCCCTGCAGCAGCTCTCTGACCGGCAATGGTGTAAGCACTGCAACAGCCACTGCTGCTGCAGCAGAAATCCAACCCCTTTGCTTTGTAAACTTGGGGAAGTATGTGATGTTAATTAGAAGCACTCCCCTTACTAAGATCAGAGGTGGTGTATAGGCATAAGCTGACCCAGGGAGGGTAGAGGGGTCTTCTCCCTGCCAGCACCAGAAGCTGCAGCCCTTACCATCATTTCACATGACACTGATGCAGCTCTACAGTCATTTTCAATTTAATTTTCAATTTCCATTTTCATTATTTTCATTTTCATATTATTTTCTCATCTGGCTTTCACTTTGGGACATAGCAGTGTGTGAAGCATGGTGGGGTAAGTGGATGCAAGGAGAGCAATGTGATCCAGACAAAAGCACTGCTCTTTAGAGCTGGCATGTTCTTTAGAGGTGATGTACATCAGTCCTTGGTGTGACTCTCTAATTGTTGCTAACGATTATTGCCGTAGCGATTTCAAGGTGCTCAAGGCTCTGTGGGAGGGTCTAAATCCAAGGCCTAGAAAGGCTGACATCAATTTTAGATTGAGTGGAGTCCAGGAAATACAAAGTTTAAAAGACCCAGAAATGCCAATTTCTGCGATTGTCTTCAAATAAGAAAATAAAATGGGGGAAGAAAACTGCTTCTGTCTTCCTCTGGCATGCCAGCATGCTTTGACGGAAAACAGGGCGGTGAGCTCAGGAACACTTGCTCCAACCTCCTGTTCATAAGTAACAGGAAGGCCTGTCAAACCTGTCAAACTCCTTGAGCTCCTGGGGTTTACAGACTTCTCTCAGCTACCCCAAGCAAAACCACAATCCCATAAAGAAGCCTTTTCAGTAAAACCTTCTGCCATTTGCCTGAAGCCAACAAATCACTCATTTAAAAAAAAAAAAACAAAACAAACCAAAAAACCCCTGAACTATTTCTTGTTTCCCTTCCCCCCGTGCTCTCTCTCTCTTCTTGTGAAGCCTGAAGTGATGGCCTTGCAGCAGCACTGTTCTGCAGGCATCTGCCACCGCAGGGTACATAGAGCCCCAATCTGCAGTTGGTCCAGAGGCCAAAGTCTCCTTGATTCAAGGAGGGTCTGGCTTTGGTAGGGATTGTAGAAATGACCACCTGGCTTCAGTCAGAGCTCAAGGTCAGTGTAGGACGGCTTGCATTAATTCCTGTCCCTTGCCTCTTGGTGGACTTTTCTGAGTTACTCTGCCCTAATTTCCAAGGTGCGCATCCCAGAGTGTTTGCTGAGAGGTCTACAAGAGGCATCCAGGCTGTTTGGTCTTTGCCCTTCCTTTCATTTCCCTACATTGCCTCATCTCTCATTTTACAGAGAGGGTGCTAAGGTGCTGGCATGGGTTGTCTGGAGGTGTGGTGGACGCCCTATCCCTGGGGCTTTTCAAGGCCAGGTTGGATGAGGCCCTGGGCAACCTTGTGTAGATCCAGGACTGGAGGTTGGTGGCCGTGCCTGTGGCAGGGGAGTTGGAACTCTTTGATCCTTGGGGTCCCTTCCAACCCAGACTGTTCTATGATTCTATGATCCCTTTCCCAGCAAGTTGCTGTGAAAACAAAAGCTCTCGGTTCATCGCCACCAGTCCCAGCCTTTGCCCTCATGCTACACCCACTGGCTGCTGGTCTCCAAATTCACCCCCCTCCCTGCCCTGCCAGCATGGGGATGATGGGAAGCTGCAGTGGAACTGGTCCAAGACTCCAGTTGGCCACAGCAAGAAGCTCTGCAGCTCTTGGGATCAGTGCTGTGTTATGGTGTCTAATACAGTGACAGAAAAAAAAAATGGCAGCCCCTAAAAAAGAGGGCAGATGTGAAGCAGAAGCCACTTCTGGAGGCATCGTTGGATTTATTTGAATAGAGTTGCAGGGATGCATTCTGCCCAGAGTGATATGGCCATGGATTTGACAGATATTTTTCAACACCATTTTGGTCTTGTCCCAACTGGAATATGCTTTTGGCAATTTTCTGACTATCTATATGACAAAACATATTGTTTGATTTACAGGTGGCAGATCAGGGGACACAACAGCATTATTTTTCCATGTCCCTGCTGAGAACTGTGCCCAAAGTCCATCGTGGCAGAACCCACTATAAATAAAATGGTGCTTATTCAACGGGAGCACAAACATGGCAGCTTCAAGCTGCAATTTATTCACAATACGGGAGACACGCTCTGGCAAGAGTTAAGCAGTCATCAGCACATGCACTGTAAGGGCAGGAGTATAGCAGAAGCAAATGTCTGTTGACAGCACAGTAAACAATGATACAAAGACCAAAGCAAAACTCAAAACACACCCTGAAATAGAGGTTTCAAAAGCTGGCACTTAGCTTCTGCTATGGGCTGAAATCCTGTTTCATTTTCCATCTCTTTTAACTTAGCATGCAAAAAATCCACCTATGACTACATGAGTCATCACTTGAAAACCCCAAACCGTATTTAGGGTCTAGTTTTCTGGGAAGTGTTTGTGTGAAGCAGCCTTAGGAATAGCTAAAGACTATTCAGCAGAGGCCCTAACGCTCATACTAGGAGAAAAACAAAGACTGCATGGGCAGTATTAGGCTTGTTCTTCTCTAGAGTTCAGAATATGGAAACAAAGAGAAAGGGAGAGAAAACAGTGAGACACTTCCTTAGGACCTAGAGCTAACTGAGAGAAACATGAATTCATGTCCAGTTCCTTACCCAAACTCCCATGGATTAGGACATCTCCAGGGCAAAAGGCTCAGAATACATGATTCAAGACAAGATTCATGCACAACCATGGATCTTACCCAGAAGTGGTGCACAACCCTAGATATTAAAAACCAGGTACAACTACAGCACCTGTTGATTTTATACCTATGAAAGAATACGAATGTAAAGAGCAACTGACAGCAGTATTTAAGATGTGCTGACAAAAAAAAAGGAATGGTTACCTTCCTTGAATCTCTTCTACCTTATGTTTCATGCTTTTCTTATTTAAGAACAACCATAGCAGTTCAGGATGGTTAATGGCCATCAAGCCTGCCTGCAAGGACACATGTGCCTAAAGGATGCCTAAAAAGGGTAACTGCATGCTCTGACACTTCCAACATAGCTCCACAGCCCTCTCACCTCCGCCCTCTGTAAAGGCCATGAAATACCCCAGCTCATTGCGCTGTCTCAGGCCCTGCACCAGAAGTCACCTACATCTCATAAAGAACAGAGAGTCCTTGCAAAAAGTGTGCAAAACTAACAGTCAGGAGAAACTGCCCATTTATCTGTGGGCTGAGTAAATAAGACAGTCACTCAGACACAATCAAGTGGAAGTCTGTGCTTTGAATAAGTTGCCCCCTCTTTTTTTTTTAATATATCCAGTCTCTAAAAGGTTACAGAGGAAAGTTAGAAAAGGCTTCATAGTTAAGATAAAATGAGCACCATCCTCAAAATTGTTTTTATGAGGGGAAAAAAGTAGCCAGTAGTTTGCCTTGGGTTCATGCGTGATGTACTAAAACCAAGGGGTGGCACACAAGAGGATTAGGAGAGCGGGGGAAGGCAGAACAGATCTCAGGACTGTTCACTTTGACTAGGAAAGAGTTGACAGGATACACAAAACTGATGCGTGCTCGAGGCAGCCATGTTGGCTCCTGCTCCACTGGAAAGAGAAACGTTTGCCACATGGAAGCAGAAAACATTGGCAGGGGAATGACTTTAAATTCCAAACTTGAAAAGGAGTATTGCAAGCAGGGGAAAAAAAAAAAAGGGGGGGGGGAATTTTAAAGAAAAAAAAAAGAGGAGGGAGGTAAAGAATGTTCCCCTGGACTCTCTGATTTTACCCTCAGTCTCTGACCCTATGGTTTTGGGTATGTTTGAAAGTAATTATTCTGTACAAAGACAGAAAGAGAGCTTAAAGGTAAAGTGTGAACCTGAGACAGGAAAAAAGCACCTGCACCTATCACCTGTGGGGTGAGATGAGGACAAGCAGGCACTCCTCGGAGGAAGACAACACAGCTCTCCCATCCCAGTTAGTAGCACAGAGACACAGCTGACGTTATAGACACAATGGCATACCTCTGTAGCTCTACACCCACGTACCGGGGAAAGGCGGTAGAAGAAGCCCCGGTTGTAACACGTGCTCTGCAAACACTCATCCCTTTACATTTCTCCTGATTTGAGGCCTTGTGTCAGCCTGGGACCCCGGGAGAAAGACAAAAAGGCGTATTTGTATCTAGTCAGTTCCATAAAAGAGTGAAAAAACCTTATGAGACATTTTATCTCATCTACAGCCTTTCACGCCTGTTGTCATTTGCCTCCTGAGCCTAATGGAAACCTGCCCTGGATGGCATGTTCGTTGTTATTGTTTCAATTTCCTTGTCTTTTATTTATTTCTCTTGCCTCTTGAGAGCCGTTCGGAGGTCCCATTACATCCTGCTGACCAGGGAAGGCTATGAGAACAAATAATTATAGTGGATTAAAATACACACACTGTCACAAGAAAAACAAAGGGAAGGGGGCAGGGGACTTGCTTAGCAAGGGATGGTGGAAGTCACAGGACAGAGAGCTGCCAGGAATATTGAAGTCGGGGTTTCTATGTCAAGGCTTGTTTTAGACTTGATCTCTGTGAGGAGCAAAGCTTCTGAATTCTTCCCATGGCAGTCCTGCAACTTGAGCCTGCATGTATTGAATTGGTTCAATGTTTCTTTTGGATTTTAACTAAAAGTTTGTTTGAAAAAATGCAAATGATCATTCTTGGCACTGTGGATTCTTCCTGTCCATACTGATGAAGGAGCCAGTTGCTGTCAGAGCTGAGAGAGGAGGGTTTGCACACAGCATGCTTCCTCTCCACAGCAAAAACCCTACATTGACCACTGCCTTCAAGGAAGACAATATTTTTGCTGAAACAGTGGACATCATTAGCCCCCCCCCCATCTCTAGGGCAAATGAACCCTGTGGTCCATGCTTGACCCAGGCTACAGCAGATTGTATCTGCTGTATTTGGAAATTTTCCTTTCTAGCATCTGTTAAAAAATTATTAGCAGGTGCTGAAAAATGTGGCCTCCAACCCAGAGACCTAGAGCCAAAATACCAGAGGGGAAAAAGTCAGTTCTTGACAACTGCCTGACTCCAGGGTTGGACGAGCCAGAGAGACAATCTGCTGCTATGGGAGATGCCAGATCAGAGGAGGGAAGTGGTAGCACCTCATGCAATTAGTCTATTCTTTCTTTTTTTAATTTTTTTTTTAAGCTACAAGTGGCAAGGGCCAATTCCTTGTCACTGTGAAGTTATAAGCCTGGTGATCCCTTTTGGTGCCATAGAAGAGTTAGCCCAGCTTGCAGCTGATCAAAAAAAAAAAGGTTGGACTACCTGCACACCACCCAGTGCATTTCACATTTGCTGTGTAAATGTCACATTGCTACCAAGTCACAGACTGGTTTGGGTTGGAAGGGACCTCAAAGACCATCTAGTTCCAACCCCCCTGCCATGGGCAGGGACACCCGCCACTAGACCAGGCTGCCCAAAGCCCCATCCAACCTGGCCTTCAACACTGCCAGGGAGGGGGGCAGCCACAGCTTCTCTGGGCAGCCTGTGTCACGGCCTCACCACCATCACAGGGAAGAATTTCTTCCTGGCATCTAATCTAAACCTACCCTCCTTCAGTTGAAGGCCATTACCCCTTGTCCTATCACTCCATGCCCCTGTAAACAGCCACTTTCCAGCTTTCCTGTAGGCCCCTTCAGGCACTGGAAGGCTGCTACAGGGTTTCCCCAGAGCCCTCTCTTCTCCAGGCTGAACAAGCCCAACTCTCTCAGCCTGTCCTCACAGCAGCGGTGCCTATGTATGTAAATCTCAGCAAACACAGGAGAATAAATTCTTACATGCCATGTAATTACACACAGACTCATACAGAAATGAGCTGATATAAAATAAACATGCATATAGCTATGCCTATGCCTATTCCAGCCTCCACTACAGGGTTATTGCGTTGCCAATGTGTTGACATAAAAATGCAGCTTTATGGATTACATCTAAACAGAAATGTGTGAAAAGGGATTTTGTTTTGGCTACAGCCCAGTCTCTTAATATAATTATAATTACTATTTTTACTACTAGTGCTACTACTACTACCACAGTGAATTGGGAGCCCCCTTGATTCTACCTATGGTACAAACAGCAAGAATGAGCCTGACCTAAAAAACAGGAGAGACGAGAGAGGGAGGGAGGCAATGTGATTTCTCCAAGCTGGGGCACCAGGACAGGAGGTGGATGTAGAATTTACATCTCTTAAATTCTAGTCCTCAGTGTGGCCTGGGCCTTCCTCTCTGCCACAAATTCATACACGTCTTTCACAGGGAAAAGGGAAGAGAGGAGCCAAGGGGGTGGGTAGTACTTTGTTAATGCAATGGGGAGAGCGGCTTTTGTTACGATTAGAGTAGCTCAGCTCAGTGTATTATACCAGAGGTGGTGGTAACCATCGGTGTGAGTTATTCTGGGAGGCTGGGGCTGGTGACTGGTGTCCATGGTCACAGTGGGGACAGGATGGTTGCTGCTGGACACTCTCCCCAGAATGCCATGGCAGCAGAGGTATCGGCTTGCTCCCGTTGCAGATGGGCAGAGTTGGGAGCTGAGCCAGCATCTCTTTTCCCCTTTCTTTTTTTACCTTTATTACAGCCATAGAACAGGTTGTTGTGCTGTGTTTCAGCCTGAAAATCAGAAATCCATCTCTCCTGTTTGCTCCCTGTTTATCAGTGCAGAAGAGTTTTTTTAAAATCTCCCCAAGGACAAAAAAAAAATGGCACTTTCGAGTGTCATTTAGGTGTTTCCCAGATCTTTTGTCATTTCATGCCGGGGTCTGCTGGGTGCTTTATAAAAAAGCCTCTGAAAGTGCCACTTTCTTTCCAACACCGATCTTAAAACGAAGCAGGTGCACAGCTCGCGCAGCCGGGGAGCATCCCCACCACAGCCATGATTGTTCAGAGGTAGCTATTTCATGCCAGTTCTGGGGCTCGAACAAATGGAATGAAATAAAATAAAAACCAGGGCCTCTCCCTCCTCAGAAAGTAACATTTTGAGAGAAAGCTTGCCTACCCAGCAAGCTGCAGCAGGCTCTGGAGGACTAGGAAAGCTGTTTGCCAGGAGGCCAAATGGTTTGCCTGCAGCTCCAGGAAAAGAGATGTTGTTTGGTGCTTGAAACCATTTAAAGAAAACAAAGGATGACTGCTACATGTCTGCCCATGATAGTCTGGACCACTGCGCTGTTGTGGGGTATTTATGCCAACCAAATGGCAGCAAAATACCAGCGCGTAGATGGGGGCGAGCTGGTTGTACGTAGGCATGCCTGCGGGACCAGCCTCCGACAGCTCAGCACGTGTGGTAGCTAACACACCGAACCCTAAGGAAGCACGTCAGCCTCACTATCTCCATTGAACAGGTATTGAAAGGGAGGTTGGGGAGATTTGCCACCAAGGGCATCGGTAAGAGCTAGGATGAGTAGTGACATGTCCCAGCAATCAGCCCCATCTATACACACACACATACACACACCCCCTCCAGATTTGGGGGAAGATTTTTATTTCTCTGACACAGGAGAGAAAAAACACCTTCCACCTTCCTCTAAGGCAACTATTTCTTCCTACCAATGCCACAATGATTTACCTGAAGGGCACTGTTAGGATTAGCAGAGGTAGAAATACATATTGTCAATTACAATTTAATATTGTGAGACCCAAAAGAAGGTAGGCTTTTGCAAGCAAGAATAACCCATGCTTGCACACTGATGGTCAGCCACAAGAAGCATCATTTAGGAAGAAGTCCTTTAAATGATCCTCCTCTGCTCTCGGTTCATGTAGACACATGCATGAAGTGATCTGCATGTGTACAACAAAAAACCCACTTTGGTCTACACTAGCCCCAAATACTGCTCTCCTAGACTTTATCTTTCCAGCAGTCCAGCATCAATCCTGCTCCAGATCCCTTTGACTTCAGGAGGAGTGTGAACCGTTTCCTACCTCATTACTGCCTTTCAAAAGCAACCACAACCACAAAAACCAGACCTCGGGGAAGGGAGCGGGAGGGGAGAGAAATCTCTGCACGCAGAAGCAGAGCCCCACCTGCCAGTTATCCTCTCTCCTTTGTGCTTTGAAGAGGCATCTCACCTCTCACAAGGGAAACAAGTTTGTAGTTGAGGGAGAGGTGGTTAGTAATTCTGTCTGTGCTTCCCTCTCACCTCCTTTGAGCTGACAATGCCTGTGGGCCCAGCGTTCCCTCCCATGCTACAGAAAATGAGTTGGTCCTGAACCAGTCCGACTCCCTGGCATCCCTGGTTCTTCCCAAGTTCCACACTTCCCAAACGGTCCTTTAAAAGTGTAGTGCTGATGGCAGAAGAGATGGTTAGCCAGCAGCAACCCGACCACGACAGAAATGTGAGTTTATAACCTGGCAGCACAGACTCTGCTCAGAGACGTAACAGGCCCTGGCACAATCTCTGCGCTCGGAGGCAGGCCTTGAGGTTTAAACACCCTTCAGAAGTTTAGTGTGCAATCCATTCCTGTCCCTTCTTGGCTACGGGAGATATTCTCCCATTGCCTGCTCACTGCTTTAATGCCACCTCAGCTAATTACACCTACAGGAGAGGCGTCAGCGTCTCTTGGCAAACTAAACCTGCGCAGTCTCAGGAGTCAAAATCTGAATATGTATAGAGCACATAAGTAATTATTAATGCATAGCACGTCCCCTCTGGTCATTTAAATAAATTATTGACATCAGCATCACCAACAAATGAACCCCAACAGTTGAGACCTTATGGGTAAGTGTAAATTATCGGAGTGCTTCAAAATGTCAAAACCTTCTGAAAACAAAAGAATAACCACACAGCTTGAGCTGCAAAGACATCTGCATGCACATACGTGTATGTGAGTATACGTGTACGCACACCGTATACATGTTTGCACACCGGAACGTTGTAACCTAAATCGTTTGTTTCAAATGATGGTTGAAGGATCCCTACAGCATCTGTATACGTATCTCAAAGTTTCACACCTACCATGCCAAACTCTTCTTGCCACACAGCCTATAAATTGCTTCTGGAAAAGCGTAATCCGGGTGTTACCTCTGTATTTTAAAAATCATTTCCCCATGTATTATCTCTTCTCAGCTTTATACATCCACGCTTTTACTCTCCAAATGCCTTGACTAGAATGCTATATCCCGGAACAGAAATATATTCCCCCCTGCTATTTTTCTGCAGGAGCCTGGTTCATTCAGAAACAAGACAGGGGGGAGGAAACTCCGAATGATTGTTTTTAAATTCCCCAACGTGCAGAGCTCAGGCAAGCTGCAGATGCAAATGTAGGAAGCAAATCTAGTGCTGATATTAGGAAATGGCTGGGTTCACTGCACCTGTAAGCAAGCACCTTTATTTAGGCATGGTTGTAAACTGCCATTTTGATGTAATCCCCAGTTTTCTGGGCCCAGCGCTCCAAAGTCGGCATGACACATCTACCATAGCCCCCTGTAACACCCAGCCATCAATCAAGCACCCTCCACTAGCGCTGTTCTTCACCCTCTCCCAGAGCTGGCAGCCATGGAAAAGCCTGCACACCCATGTCACCAACAGCTCACGTACGCATCCCTTTTGTCACTGGGGAGACCCAGGGCCCTGTGCCAGCTCGGCAAACCATACCTCTGGCCTTGGGAAGTTGGGAGTGCAGTGTTGGTGGGGGAAATCCCAAGCTGGAAGGTGTCACACCATGGCAGAGCGTACTCCAGTAGTGCAAGGGTAGAGGTGGGGTCTTTTTTCTTGGGAGGTGAAGGTAGCTCTCCTTGAAGGAGCAAGCAGAAGGTGGTATACAAAAGGTGCCTGTCCTCCCCTGGGTTGGTCACAGGGGCTGCCTGGGGACAAGCACGGGCTCTCTGCACATCTGTGGCCTATCAGCCATTGTCCTCTGCAGCCCCACATCTGGGTTGCCCCTACCCCTGCCCAGCGAGAGGATGGGCCACGTATCCCTTCCCCACCCGTGTCCTTTGTTGGCTTGTCAGACCCAGGGGGCCTTCGGGGTGAGGGGAAGCTGCAGGTGATGCTTCTGGCAGGGCAGTGGGCAAGAGAGGCTTGACCTGTGCAGGACAGCATGATTTGGCTCCTTCTTTTCTGGAGCTCAGAGCAATTTTATTTTTTTTTAAATGTTTCACCCACACCCCCTTTAAAATTTGATTTACACACACTAAATGGGCATTGAAAAATTCTTCATTCAACAGAATGAATTCAACTCTTCTTCAACAGATGGACAACTAAGAAAGGCAGGGAGAAATGGTTTGACTCCCAACAAACTTGGGACTCTGTTTCGTAAGTGGTGGAGTAATAAGAAGAAAGAAAATGCTACAAAACAGGCCATTCATATGACACTGCATCTGCTATTAAAGGATCTCTGCTGTCACCATCCGCCCAGGGCTCTGCCTGGCAACAAGGTGTTGGTGTCTCCTTGGAGAACTCAAGGGAGAAGGTGGCTGAATTCCAGCAGCACTGCCTTCCTTCTGAGGCTAGGGTTTTTTCTGTCCCCTATACCCTGGAAAAACCCCTGTGGATTTTCCTCTCCTAATGAGCACGATCTTTAGGTGTTTGGATGAGATGGGTGTCCTTATGGGGAGGGGAGAGTTGGGAGCCTGATGTGTGTACATGCACACATTGCTTGTGTGTGCAGCGGGTTTTCGGTTGCAAAAATGGTCTTTCTTTAGGGAGGACACAAAGCAGAACTGGAGCAGCCAAGAGGCAGATAAACTTGTACTTCACGGTGGCTTATAACCCAACAAATATAGCTTCTCTTACATGGCTATAAGATGCTGCTAAATCCTTAGCTCAGCAGCTCATTACCATCTTGGGAAACAGGGGGGCTATTCTCCCTGCTTCCCCACTATTAGAGTTCCACCTGTATTTTTGGGTGGAAGATCTTCCCATTCTCCCTGCTTCAGCTTGCTGTGGGACCGCATGCTCCCATCCTAAACCTTCACCTCTGAGTGCTGCCCAGCAGACTCATACACTGGGGAAGGTCCCAGGTGCCACCTGCAAATGTCAAACCCCAGAGGTAAATTCCCAGCGATGGGGGTGGGTTAGGCTCAGTCCTGGGCTGTATTTCTCTGACCTCTGCAGCGTGCTCCAAATGGCAAACGCATCTGGCGTATGAACACTGCCAACTGGGGAACAAAAATGTAAGCCCTGATGAAGTCAGCAGGGACGGGGAAGAAGATCTTAGTAAAATCCTAGGCAGATTGCTCTGAGCTCTTGGTCGGGGGATGGCACAGCATAAAACAATCCAGGGTTCACAGTGTTCGCGTGATGAACAGTTCCAAGAGAGACCTTTTTTCTATGCTAAAAGGGTGGGGGGGCAGGGGAGATGCAAGGGCTTGTCCCTGGCTGTTAGGCACTCCGGGGCACGGCTGTCGAAGCCAGCGGCTGGTTGCCCTGGCTCGCCACCAGCAAACTCGGAAGCTGAAAAGCTGCTCCTGGCCGAGCGTTGCCTCCCTGCCCTGTGAGACATGAGAATATAAAAGCCTAAAAAGAAGCCCCCTGCAAGGGGATCTGGGCTGGGGTAGAGTCAAAGCAGCGAGGCCTGCCTTGGTCCTCGGCGAGACGGGCTGGGGACTGCATCTGTTCCCAAGCCGGGGCAGGATCAGGTTGGTCTGTGTTTGGTTATGGTTTTAAAAGAGAAGTTACATGTCACCACGGAGAGCCTGCATTTTTTGTGGGATTCAAATATTCCTTAATGAGGTGTTGTCTCTTAGCAGAACGAAAAGAGGGCTTTTATTTCATTTGACTTTGCCATTTCCATTTACTCTCGCTCGCGTTTAATAACCGGGTAGGGGAATGTTAAACAGCTGCTGTAAAATATTTTGCAGCACAGCCCCAACTCCCAAACGCTACCTGCCATCCAGGTCGGTGATGGCAGGTGTCCAGGGAGCCCCTTCCAGAATTAGGAGGGAAGAGAGCTGACCAGGTTTGTCCCGCTGAACCCATTTCCCACGGGAGGCAGCTTTCCTCCTCCTTATTAAAGATGAAAGGGTCAGCTGCGAGCGTGTGCGGCCTCCAATAAATGTACATTAACTCCTTGCCGGCGATTAACCGCGCCAGCCTCAGGGGTTGCCGGGTTGCTAGCCCGAGAGGGCACGCCGGGGAGGGGCGGGCAGGGACAGGCAGTAGAAGCAGGAACAAGCAAGGACGGGCAGGACGGCCAAGCACAGGCAGGGATGCGCAGGCACGGACGGGCAGCGGAGGACGGAGCCGGGGGACGGGACGGGACGGGTCGCCCCGCTACGGGCAACGACCGTGGCGATCCCCCCGCTGACACCCTCCGTGATACACACACCCCCGTGTGCCCTCGGGACGGCGGCGGTGCCCCTCACCCAAACGGGGTTTGGGCTATAAAACACGCCCGGGATGGAGAACATGCCCCCGGTAACCCTACGGCCGCGGGCAGGGCCCGCTGCTGGCCACGGGCAGGTCCCACTGCCCACCTGCCCACCTCCGCTCCGCGGGGCTGCGCACGCCGGGAGCGCGCACCCGAGCGGCTGCCCGGCAGTTTCAGGCTTTGGGTTGCCGGGGCGGGGGGGTGTGTGTGCCGTGGGGTCCTTCTTTCTTTCTCTCGCCACCCACGAATTCAAGGAATCCACCCCCCCTCCATCACCACCCCCCCTCCATCACCACACCCCGGTTTGCACCCATCTCAGCCGCCTTCCCCTGCACCTCCCGGGCTACGCAAAGCCGAGGGCTGCCCCACTATTTCTGTCCCCACGCCCCAAAAATAGCACAGCGCAAAACGTCCCGGCTCCGCGCTCCTGCGTGGGCACTGGCCGTGGGAGGAACTGCTCCGGGACGGGGGGAAGGAGCACCTCGGACTTGACCGGCCGCGTCCCGGGGCAAAATCGGGCACTGCTCTCCCAGCTCCCGGTCTAACCGGGGGACGGGGGAGGGAGGGGGAGAGGGGGTGGTGTAAGAGAGTTCCTCCCTCCTCCAAAATGCCGCCCTTCTTTTTAACCTTCGGGGTGTAGTTACACCTGCTCGCTTTCTCCTGCCCGGCAAGAAGAGAGCTGGAGAGCCGGAAGCGCTGTCGTCCGCCGCCGCGCAATCTCCGCCGCCGCGCAGCCTCGTTCGCCGCTTCCCCACTGTTATCGAGGGAAAATCCCCATTTATAGCAACTTCGGGACCAAAACTTCCTTGCTCGGCTTTCCGGGCGGCTAGTTGCGAGCGGGAGAGGTTTGGTTATATACTCGGTTAAGCGCTTTAATATCAAAATTACGAAACAATTCAAGCCACGCTGCGTCCCGGCTGCTCCGCGCCAGTAGCAAGTAAAGCAACTCTCCCTCCCTGCGTGTCCCAGCTACTTCTCCCCCCACCACCCACCTCCGCTATTTGTGTGAATTTGGGAACCTACTGAAACCTACTGAGCCGCGCACTCCCGCGGTTCCCGAGAGGTGTTTTCTGTACCCTCCTCCCCCACCCCCCCGTGTTTTATCACCCGTGTCCAAACAGCCTCGCAGCTCTCCCGGAGGTTCTGCCGTGCCCCGGCTGTGGGGTGACGGTGGATACACGGCGATGCTCTCACACACACACACACACACACACACACCTTGGGCCCTTGCAGCTGTGGGGCTCCGTGCCCCGCTCCCCAACAGTTGAGGCAGGGGGCAAGGGACGCCCGCCGCTCCCCAGCGAGGTGCCCGACGGCGCGGTGAGGGGCGGCTCCGCCGGGGGTGACGTTTGCACCCTCCCCTGCACCTGCCTTGCCGCGGGCCCGGGCTCTCGCCGCGACGACGATGGAAATTAAGGATCGTCACCCCCCCCACACACACACACCGCATCCCGGGCAAGTACCGGCCCGGACCGAGACCCCATGCAGCCCTACCCTCGTCCTTGGGCTTTTCCGTGGGTCCCTGCCTCGGCCGCGCGTGGGGCGGGTGAGCCCGGCAGCTTGCGGTGTGCTTTAGCCTTAGGGGACTTTGGTGCCCCCCGCCCTATCCCTCGGACGGAGGGGAGCGGGTGGCGCAGAGACACCCGTAAAACCGTCCCCGCTCCCCAAACCCCAGCCCGCTCCGCGGGAAGCCGGCCCACCGGAGAGGTCTGCAAAGCCCTGCTCCCCGCGGAACTCCCCAGGGTCCATGCCCCTCACCGCACCGGCGGGCCCGGCAAAGGGCCGGTCTCAGTAAGCAGCGACGCGGCCGCGGCCGGCCCCTGTTGTGGGAGAAAGGGGCTGGGCTGTCGCCTGGGGGCAGCCGTGGGGCGCCCCACGCGTGGAGCCGCGGGCCCGTGGAGGGCCGCGATGGCAGCGCGCTGGCTATGGGGAGAAGCGAGGAGGCCTGCCTGTTTGGGATGGAGCAGTCATTCTTTTTCCGTACCCCCCACACCCGGCCGCCGCGTTCACCCCGTGTCCTAGGCGGCTTTCCCTGCCCCTTACCCATTTCTTTCCTGCCCCGAACCCCCCAAAACGAAAGCCTCCTTGCCGCCCGCCTCCCCGGCCTCCTGCAGAGCCGAGCCCCTCTGGTTCCCCCCTCCCCCTCGCCCCAACACCCCCCCACGCACCCCCACGCCCTGCCCCATCTCCGGGCAGCCGAATCGCAGCTACGGCTCTTATTTCGCGTCCTTCGAAGCACCGAGCTCGCTCCCTTTTGTCCTGGCTGCGGATGACCCATTTCCTCCCTTTGCCCCCTTCCCCGTTCTCCCTCTCGGCCCCGGCCTCTGGTCCCAGCCTGCCTCCCGCCCCTCCGCCCTCGCCCCGGCCGCACGCCCCGGGGGCCGCCGCGGGCCGCGTTCCGCCGCCGCCCCGCGCCCGGGCTGCGCGCAGCGAGGCCGGGGGGATGTTGGCGGGGGGGGGGGGTGGTGGTGCTGGGGTGGGTGGTGGTTGGGGGTAGAGCGGGGAGGGGGGGGGTGAAGAGAAACGTGACGGGGAACCGGCGCCTCGTCCGCGCCGTGTTTGTTTTCCTTTCCCCCCTGAACGCTAGATTAAGACGTGAAGATTACACTTTTATTGTGGCGGCCGAATAATACCACGAGTCAACACACACAGCAAACAAAAGTGCTTGTAGTACATGGCCAACCCCGCTGGGAACCGGGCTGCGGGCTGCTGCAAAAATCAAGCTCTTCAGTGCTAATTACAAATAAATGATGATGTGCTCACTAAGTAATTGATTTAATGAAGTTCCTATGAAACTATTAAAACCGGGTAGAGGTCAGGCTGGAGACGCCCCAGAGCGCCCATTGTGGGATGTTTAACTCCGCCAATCTCCTCGGAAAGACATCGGGGCTAATAGGTGAAGTCACAGCTGGTTCGGGCTGACTTTTTGCAGCACCGGCGCTGGCCTCCCCAAACCCTCCCAGAGGCCCGCACCACAAGTTTGGGGAGGCGAGTCCCCCTGGCACACCCCCAGTCCACTCTCCCTCCCTCCCCACCCCACACCCCCCCTCGCATCCTCTTGTAGGGGGGGACGGCTGCTCACCCCCTCCCCAGCCCGGAGCTCCCCGGCGCGAATCCCCCCTTCCTCCCCCGGGCTCCCATCCCCGTCCCGTCGGGGCTGCGCTGGGTACTCACTCGCTCGGCCCGGCCGCCTCGCCTGCACCTCAACCAGGCGCCTCCGCGGCTCTCCCCAGCCTAATTAAAGAGGGGGGAAGTGGAGCTCTGAACTTGTGTCTTACCACTACAGGGCGGCTGTAATTCCACCCCCCCGGCCCCGACACCCCCCCACACCCCACCCCACCCCCCCGCACCACCACCACCACCCCCCGCACACTCACACACACACACTTCTTGAAGAAACTTAAGCTAGGATGCCAGGTAGGGTGCTTGGGAGATTTTGGCAAGGTGCCTGGAAGGGGATGTGTGCCCATTTTTCCTTGAAGTGTTTTCTTGTTTGAAAAGGCCATTCGGAGCGGTTTAGACGGGCTCGCCGTGTGAAAGGAGGAGGAGAGGGGGAACACAGACATTTTAAAAAAAGAAAAGAAAAAAGAAAAAGAAGAAGAAAAAAAAAAAAAAGAAAATCCGGCTATTAGATTTCCCAGCCCGACGCTCGGCTCTCCTTCCTCCCCCCCCTCCTTCCCCTCTGACAGGGCAGAGCGGAGGTGGCCCCTCGCCCCCCATCCCCCATTTGGGGAGGGGGGTGTGGATTTTTCCTAACCAGATCCCAGCTCTGAGCGCGCGTTCCCCGGGGAGGAGAGGAGCATGAGGGGCATCCCCCCCTCCACCTGCCAAAGGACCCCTTCGCGCCCCCTTGCCAACGCCTGGTGACTTTAGCGGGTTGCAAACGAGTGGGGGAGAAAAGTGGAGCCGCCCCCTAATTTTCGGCCCTGCTGTTGGCATTTGCTGAGCGGGGAGGCGATGCCCCCCACGGGCAAAAAACCCTCTCAGCTTCCAGCGGGGTTTTTTTCGGGGGGGGGGAGGACTAGCCGCCCCACCGAGGCTCGGGCAGCGCCCCCGATGGCCGGGGCAACTGGGAACAGTTTCTTCCCGAAATGCGGGGTGCCCTCCCGCTCCGCGCAAAGGAGGGAGCATCGAGCCCCTCGATACAGAAAGAGAAATGCGGGGTGATGCCACGCCGGCTGTCCCCAAGCCTGTCGCCGTCCCTTCCCGTGGCCTCGGGGGGGGCTCTCTTCTCACCGCCCGGTGCACAGCCAGGGATGTCCGGCACGGGGCAGCGCGCCTTTTGGGGGGGCGGGGGGAAGGAAGGGGGGCGCACACGCAAGCGGCGGCACCTGCCTGCGTGCGGCCGCGGTGGAGCCGGGGAGCCGCGCAGGCACACGACACGGCTCCCCCCGCAAACACGCGTGGGCTCGCACACGGGGAGCCTGCGGGACCGAACGGCCTGAGACGTCTCCTCCCGTTCCCTTGCAGGATTTTGGGGAGGGCTGTTGGGGTTGGGGTGGGGGTTTTTTTGGGGGGTGTTGGGTGTTTTTTTTTTTTCCTTTTTGTTTTTTCCTCTTTTTTTTTTTTTTTTTGGTAGTAGAAAACGATTAATTCGAAACAAATGACGCTCGCCCGCCCCTTGTTTGCCAAACAGGCTGCTGGCGATGTGCAAACAGCCTTTCACCCCGGCGCGGTGCCCCCGCTCCGTTCCCGCTGCCCGGCTCCAGCCCCGGCCGCCTCATCCTCCTCCTGCCCCTCTGCCCCTCCGCCGCCTCCCCCCCCCGCCCTTCCCGGCCCGACAATCCCGCTTGATTACTATCTCCCCGCCGCCCTTAATGCCCGATCCGGGGTTCTCTTCAGCCTGGAAATAAGAAGTGACACATGCACCACTAAACCAACGTGTGGGGAAAGCCCGCGGTTGAGAGGGGCTATTGACGGGAGCGCTGCAAAGAGACAAAGCTGGGGGCTAGTGGAATCAGATGCAGCCCTTAATTAACACCATCTTAAATAGTCCAACAGGCACTGAAGACAAAGTTGAAGAAAGACTTTAAGGCTGAGTGCCCCTCGACAAGCTCTCTCCCCCCCACCCCCCCCCCCTCCCCGCCCCCCCCGTGTCATTCAATATTTAATGCACTGTGCTTGTAATGCTGCTACTGGTGCTCCTTTCTCAGCAAGTACATTATTTTTTCACGGTGCCCATGGCCAGGGAAAACCCTTTAGGCAAAGAAAATCAAAATGTTTGTTGTTTTGGATGACTTATAACTCTTGTTTAACACAAGCACTTTCAAGAAAGTATAACAGGCGCAGCCTCTAAAGCAAACAACGAAATCCTTGTGACAGAGTCGGACACAAAAAGCACATTGTGTTATGGACTATCCCTTTTCTCTCCTGCTAGATGGGTGCCTGTCTGAGGCTGAACACCACGATGCCATTTTACTTTTGAACTATTGTTTTTGAGTTATGCCATGTGGTCAAAAGGAGAAGAAGGGAGGTTGTTTCCAAGCTCATAAGACAAACGAGTTGCCTTTCATTGAACTACCCCAGAGCTCCTTTAAAACGAGGTTTAAATGTCACCTCCATGTTTTTAATGGACACAGGGCTTCAGGGGCGACCCTTCAAAGCGCCTCCGTAATAAACGACCCTTATTAAATATGTCTCTGCCTGGGAAAATCACTTGGCAGAGGGGAGAAGGGGAAAAAAAAAAGGCGGGGGGGTGAGGGTGGGGGTGGAGAGCAGGGGGGGTGAGGTGGGGGAAAGAGAGACACGGTTCTGCCGGAGGAGCTCCAGCCGGGGCCGGGACGGAGCGGAGCAGCGGTGCCGCTCCGGGTGCTTGCCGCCGGGCGGGGCGGGGGCTGGGGTGGGGGGGATACACCCGCTTCTCCCCCCCCTCCCTTGTCCCAAACCCCCTTTTTCTCCCTCCGCTTCCCCCCCACCCCACCCCCAAAGTAAGAGGCTGAGTGAAAGGTTGGGGTGTTTTCCTCCTGACTTCTTTTTGTCCTGAGGAGAGCGGCGTCTGCGAGTCTGAGCTGGGAAGTTACTGATTTGCAGGCTGCATGTTAAGGCAGCCCATGTAAGTAATTTCTGCGGGCATCCCGGCAAAGGAGAACAAATCGTTGACAAAGGCGAGCCCTTTCAATTCAGCAGCGTCGTTAGGGAAACCAAAAAGTATTCTTCCTATAATAAGTTCCACTTCAAAGGGTTTCTCATTCAACGGTGACTGCTTCGCACTTTTATTAAGTCCGGGCTTTTTCACTTGGCGGAATCATCTGTTTGGTTATTTTTCATCGTGTTTATTTTTCACCATTCACACAGTACTTGTATTAAATAAACAAAGAACAATCGCTCTGCAAATAAAAGTGCTTAGGTGGGGAGAAAGAAGAAAAAAAAAAAAGGGGGAGGAAAAAAAAAAGAAGGGGGCAGAGGAGGATGAGAAGAGCTGGAGCTTCTTCCCCGCTTATTTGTTTGTTTGTTTATCTGCCGAAGTTGGGGAGGGGGGTGTCCTAAAAAAAGGGGGGGGAGGAAGGGGGGGTGGGAGAGAGGCCAAAAGGAAAAAAAAAAAAAAATATGAGACGTTGTGATGAAGTGAAAATTGACTGCGCTAACACGGCATGAAACTAAAGGTCAATGCAACTGTATCTTAATAGAGTGTCTCGAATCGAGGTGGACTATTTTAAATGCAGCTTGCTTTTGCTGCGCTCATTGCCATAGCAATCCTAACGCTCCATGTTGATGTACCATAAAAGCAGTAGTTTGAATTTCAAAGAACCTGCCTTTGAACTTCTCCCTGCCTGATTAGGCACTTGCGTGGTGTGTGTGTGAATGCGGGAGCGTGGTTGTGTGTGCCGGCGGTACGCGGGATGCGGAGGGGAGCGGGGGCAGCGCCCCGCCGGGGTTTGGGTGTCCGAGCCGGGGGGGGGGAGAGGGGGAGGGGGGGCTGCGTGTGTGCCGGCACACTCTCTGAACCCTCCTGCTTTCCACTACCTGCAAATATTTTTCCTGGGGGTGTGGGGGTGACGGACCATCCTTCCCAGCTCTTCACGACTCCCTGACGACATCTTTAGCAGCACGAAACGGGCGGAGAAAAGAAACAACCCTGAAAATCTTTAGTTCTCCCCCGCCACAAAGCAGAAACCCATCCCGGGTCGGGGGTCCCCCCCCCCCTTGCGCCCCGCACAGCCCCTCCCTCCTTCCATCCCCTCCCCTCCCCCCCCCCCCCATGGTGGGTGCGTTGGGGCGCGCAGCCCCGCTGCTCTCCGCCGAGAGCTCCCCCGCTTATCCATCCCCCTCCCGGCCCCCCAATGCCATTTCCCACACTCCCGAAATTTCTGAGCCCCTTCAAACCCCGCTACCGCCGCTCCAGCCTTTAAAGGGCCGAGGGCCAGCAGTAGTGTGTGGCGGGATGTCTCCCAGCCCCGACTACAAAGGTAGATGATTTAAACAGTGTTTGCTAGGACCACGTTTCGCCTAGGAAAAGATGAAGTCTTTGATGATGGCCAACTCGGTGTCAATAAGTGGCTTTCTTTGAGCCATATTCAGATGGGAACGTCTTGCTTGCCAATTGCCATAGAAATCTTAACACACCATGAAGATTGTCCAAGCGCCAAGCCTTCCGTTCTGGGCTAAATTACTTTGAAGTGGGGCAGGACGTGCACTGGTCAATGTTAACTCTATAGGGCGGGCAGGGAACACTAGGAGAGGGAGGTTGGAGGGGGGGGGGGGGACGGGGGGGAGGGCGGAGGGGGGGGGTGGAAGCAGAAAATAAGAAGGGGAAACTTGTTTTAGACACTCTATACAAGGTTCTGCTCATTGTCAGATATCTTTTATCTTTTATATTTCCCATGAATGATTCATGTCTCGGTGGCTTTGTGTCGCCCTCCTTTTCACAAGAAACTTCATTAGGGAGCTATAAGTTTTCCCATTGATTGGGGGCCTCATTTATGAGTGTTTTTCTGCTTCGTATGTTGGTTATTGTCATTCTGCTTGAAACAACTCTTTGCAACCTGTTTCACCTTTACCACGTATAACAAAACTGCCTTAAAAAACACTCTAACCTTTTGGTGAAACTGTTCTTGACATTTTGACCAGTCATTTTCGAGCACTGGTAAATTACCGGGGGGGGCGGGGGGAGGGGGTGGGGAGGGGGAAAGGGGGGGGAGGGCATACTCCTGGGCTACTCTTATTTATTATATATTTTTTAAATACTGAGTTTTTAAAGGAAATAATCCTGGAGGATGCTGACACACGAGTCTGCCCGGAATTTTTCCCAGCGGCAGATTTGACTCCGTTTTCCTCTCTCGAAACGTGTGTCCTCCTCACTCGGCTTCTGAAAACTTTCTTTTTTTTTTTTTTCCTTTCTTCTTCTTCCTTCCAGTGATCTCCTGGCGTTATTTCTCTCCTGACCTGACTCCCTTTCAGAATCTTCTTCTGACAGACGGTTTAGCCACTACGTCAGCGCCTGAGGAGTAGTGCTGGTTAACTCACTACTATCTGTCTGCAAGAGGAGACTGCTAGGAAGGTTTTCTTTGGGGTTTTTTTCCCCTCCCACCGGAAATATTAACATTTAAATTTATTTTATTTGATACTTTGATTAGCCGTCCTCCAGAGAGATTGCGAATATCGCGCGTGTAAATGCCTGACTTCTCTCTGTGCCCTGTCCATCCATCCATCTATCCCTCTCCTCCGTGCATGGGAAGCCAGCAGCAGAGCACCCAACTGCTCCATCATGAGGAGGCAAACCCCCAGTCCTGCGCCCCCCCTCGCTCTCCCTCCCATTAACACACCCCCACCCCTCGTCTTCTCTGGACAAACACCTACGGGAGCGAACCTGCAGCGGCGGGGGGAGGCAGAGATGGCTGGGCCCGGAGCATCCTCCCTCTGCACTGCTGCAAAGCGAAATGGGAAGATGAAGGATGAACCGGGTTTACTCACACTTTGCGCTGGGGAAAGCTGGGGCATCTCAGCCGCCCCCAAATCTGCTCCTGCCGCGCTGTGAGGCTGTGACTGTATCTGACTCTAACTACTGACCCTCGGGGGGGGTGGGGGCGATGGATGTTTTGGTCTGTCTCTGCCCCTCGTCTGTCAGTAAGGCACATGCAATACGTAGAAATAATATTTTTATTCATTTGCATGATAATTTTTTTTTTTTTTGCTTTTTATGGGGTTTTACAGAGATTTTTAAAAATTTAAAATTAGTCTTATTTTTATTTAGGAGGTATCATGTGTCATAAAACTGATGGGCAAGTGTGTGACCCTAAGTGTGGCAAGTACACAAAAATAGTGACATATCCCCCCGACCCACAGTTTATAAACCCTGCCGTGTAGTAGGAATGTATAGTGCAATCTGTTGTTGGAAAAAAAAATAATAAAAGGCATAAATTAAAAAGTTCGTTTATAAGTCAGCACCAAAATATCTCTAAAAAGATTACATTACATAAATTATTCCTTTAAAAACTCCATACCTTCATTTATTATTTTCTATTTATTCAAACGGGCTTTGGGGGAGAAAAAAAAAAAACAAAAAACGGAATAAAAAAACCAAATCGAATGAGCTTTAAAAAAATGATTTCCTATTCAAGTTTTCGGTTTGTTTTTAAAGTACCGCCTGCTTCTTTAGATCCAGCACAACAATACGAAGACAACGTTTAAAGGCTTCCAGAGTTGACAGCACCATGCACTGTACTAATAATATAATATCTCTAGGAACTATATATATATATATATATATATATATATATATATCAGCACCAACACACCGCACGGAGGACATGCAGGAAGAGTCTGTTTCACATTACATCCTTCATTCAAGTAAGCTGAAAAATATAATGAGGGGGGTTTGTTTTTCTTTTTTTTTCTCTTTTTTTTCTCTTCTTTTTTTTCTCTTCTTTTTTTTTCTGGTTTTTTTTTCTCTTTTTTTTTTTTTTACAAACCACAGCATCATAAACAACAATCCATCACCAAAATTAATAAGAGGATTCTTTGGTGTGTGCTCTGTACTCTTCCAGGGAAAAGGGGGGAAGGAAAAAAAAAAAATAAAGGGGGGGTGTGGAGGGAGGGAAGAGAAGGGTGATGTCAGAAAATAAATTAATTCGACTGTACAAAATAATCGCGTTCACATACACGTTATTAACAATGACAAGACGACATCCACCATTCACGGCACACAAAACACATTTCCACAAGCCCTGGGGGAGGGGAGGGAGGCTGCCGCTTCTCCTCTCGGGGTCTCTGAGGAGGAATTAGTGCTCTTTAGTTTATTTGCGCCCCGCTCCTGTCGGACGGGCGGTGGGCCGGGGGGGGCCCGTCGACCGTCTCCCCCGCCCCACAGCTCCTCGGCCGCTGGGCTGGGCTGCTGCGAGAGGGGGTGGAAAGGTGGGGGGTAGGGGGAGGTGGGCACCTCCACCTCAGCTCGCTCCCCCACCTCCCCCCAGTTTCTTTCCCAGCAGCTCTGGTCCCCTCCTCCCAGGTGACTCTGCCCGGGCACCGCAGGGGGATGGTGAAAAGCAAGAGTGCTCTCAGACACCGGCTTGGCTGGAGACAGTAAAATAAACCTATACATACATAAAATAATTTAAAATTATTCCCCTAGCCCTGCGCCCCCCCCCCCCCTCCGACATTCGCTAGGACGGGGGGGGGGGGCTGCTTCCTCTCCCCACACACGCCCCCATCCACGAACCGACTGCACGCTGGGATGGAGGGAGCAAGAGGTGAAGTCTTCCTCTGCAAGACAAACTTAAAAAAAAAATAAGAAGAACCAGAAGAATAATAATACCCACCCCAAGGAAAGGCAAATTCTCTGTCAGAATCGTGTGTTTTGTTTTCGTGTTGGGGTTTTTTTTTTTCGTGCTGGGGTGGGTTTTTTTGGGGGGTAGGGGTGGTTTGTGTTGTTTTTCCAAATGTATCACAGTATCACAGTTGTTAAATAGCAGCGGGTTCCTTTTATTCTCCAGCTACGTTTTGGGAGCCGTACGCGTACAAACCGTGGGTGAGCTGCAAGGGAAGGCTGCATCTTTTGTCTTTCCTTCCCTAAATCGTTCTCACATGGTTACAGCTAAGGGAGAAAGGAAGGGGGCTGGAGGGGAAATGCCCGGGGCGGGTGGGACCCCACGACTCGGGGGAGAAACCAACATTTGCAAAGGAGTTGAACTGCAACGGGGGACACGGAATACATTGATTTCGTTTTGTCTTAAGGGATGCTTAACCTGTCCTCGGCTGGCTGGAGCTTCAGCAGGTGCTGCTTTACAGTCGGGAGGCCACTGCAAACCTGAAGGGAGCCCAGGCTGAAGGGGAGGCGCTGAGGTGGTACCTGAAGTATTTTAAGAGCCACTCCAGAGAACTGGCAGGGCTCTGCCAGCTCACAGCTTGCCTCCCGGGTCTCTCTCTCTCCTCCTCTCCTCTCTCTCAGCATGGGCAGGGTGGGAGCCGGGCATCTCCCTTGGCACCATCCCCCTGCAAAGAGCGCGGCCCGGGCCGCTGAGACGGCCCAGCGAGGCGTTATTCATGCTTTTTCTTACCCAAAGAGGGAAAAAAAAGAAAAAAAGGAAGGGGAAGGGGAAAAAAAAGAAGGTCCGAGTCTCTTTAATTAAATTAGTTACCGTACAAACACCATAGGGTTTCGTACACGGAATAAATAGCGCGAGTCAAACCTGATGGCACTTCCACGCCAGCCCCCCGTGCCAGGCGGCTGCTGCTGCAGCCTGGGCCAGTGCAGCGGGGCCGGGGCCGCCTGCCCGGCACGGCACAGCACGGCCGGCCTGGCCCGGCCCGGCCCTAGGGAGCGGTTCTGCCCCCCGAGGTCCTGTGAGGCTCGTCCCCCTCGGAGGCGGGAGAGGTGTCGCGGCTGGAGGGGGTGCGGGGCCGGCGGGGAGCCCCTCCTGCCTGGCAGACGTACCACTCGCTGAGGTTGGTGACCGGCGGGGAGAGGGCAGCGGCGCGGCCGCGGGGAGGCTCGGCGGCCGGGTCGGCCTCCGGAGGCAGCGGGCCGTCGGGGGGTCCCGCCGCCCCGTACCCCTGGGAACCCGGCGGCGGGGAGGGCGGCGGGGACTTGCAGTGGATCTTCATGTGCTTCCGCAAGGAGCTCGGGTGGGTGTAGGACTTGTCGCAGCCGCGTATCTTGCAGTAGTAGGGCTTGTCGGAGGTGTGGACGTGGGAGTGCTTCTTGCGGTCGCTGCTGTTGGCGAACTTCCTCTCGCAGCCATCGAACTCGCACTTGAAGGGCTTCTCCCCTGCCGGGACACAGCAACGGCACCGTTACCGGCGGGCGGGGGCACGGCCCTGCCCGCAGCCTGCCCGCCGCCCCGCCGCAGCCCCTCCGCAGCGCGGCCTCCGGGAGCGAGCAGCGGGGCAAAGCATCCCATTCCCCCCTTCTCCTTCCCCCACTTCCCTTTCCACTCCCCTTCATGACAGTCGTGACATGCCCGAGACTTCCGATCCACCACCCCCCCCCTCAGCCCCCCCCCGTGTTTTGGCAAACTGCGACACGTCTCTGGCGGCCCCCAAACCTGAAGCCCCCGGCTGTGGCGGCAGGGCCCTGCCTTGTTTGCCCTCCACGGCGCTCCCCTCGCACACGAGAAACCTTCATTACCGCTCTAATGACCAAGCCCAAACAAAACCCTTTCTCAATGCCTTTCCCCTGCGAGGGTTGGCGTTTGCCGGCAGCCTGGCTCTCCTGGCACATCTCCTGCGTAATCCCTTCCCCAATGGGGCACAGTGTGCTGGGGGGAATAATTAGGTTTGGGGGAGGGGAGGGAGAATAAAACTTCACACCTGTTTTAAGCATCCCGAGATAAGGAGGGAGCACCCGGCAGCCCGTGCTGGGAACCTGTAGGCTGGGGAGAGGACACCGATGACGACAGCAGCGGGCTGCTGTTACCGCAGCTGCTCACCTCAGGCTAATTTGGGTCTAGGACTCTCCGGCCCAGCTATTTTAGGAGCTTTACTCGGTGCTTAAGAGTTACAGGGGCTGGCAAAGTCAGCCCGGGGCGGGCTTGCGTGGCGTACCTTTCACCCTTCCGCACCACCCTCTGACGCACCATACCGTGGGACATATACGTTCTGGTACATATAGACGTACCCCAGTCCGACCCTTCCCCTTAGCTGGGGGATAGAGCTGAGTACATGTCTATCGCTGAGAGATTCGGGGGCGGGGGGGGGTGGGGAGGAGGGGAAGAAGAAAACCGTGCTGGAAGGAGGCTGCTACTCACGGACTGGATGTCCTTGCAGCAACTTTTTTTTCTTTCCCTGCCGTGCTACACGTGAGCCAGGCGCCCACAGACCTGCACAGATAATCCTTATCGCGACTATCGCGACTCTTCAGTTGAACAAGCTGCCGTTTTAGCCGCGGCTGATGGTTATTTCCAGACCGGCTTTGCTCTGAGCGCTCGAAAATAACAACCCAGCGGATCTCTCGGTGGAGGTTTACTACTTTTCACCAGGGGATTTTTTTTTTTTACTGCTCCTTCCGTTGGGAAAATGGCATGACGTTAAGCGACATCATAACGGGAAAAGAAAATGATTTTATTTGTTAGAAGTCGCTATTTCTCGGCTGTTACTATAGGAACATGTGCCTCCGTAGCCTATTTACGAGTAAACTTCAATTAAAATCGGGCTCACCTACCAGCGAAGTGGGAGTACTAGAAAGAGCAAGTTTAATCCTTAAAAAAAAAAATAATAAAAAGAAGGTAAGAAAACGTGTCTCGTGAGCTAAAAGTGGAGTTTTCACCCATGCTCCCACTCGCACCGAGATAAATCTCAAGTTTGTTAATTTGTTTTCCTCCAGAAAAGAAATAGAGAGCACAAAAAGCCCCCAAACAACCCACTAAGAAAACCCAACCCCCGTAGAGTTTGTCCGGTTTCTATCCGTATCACCCAGAGGCTGCAGCCCCCCCTACCCCGCTCCCCGAGATATACTCCGACCCGCCGGACCAAACCGCGTGTGCCCCCTCCCCCCCGCGGTCGGAGATTTAAGGAAGTGCCTTTCCCCGTGGGCTCACGCGTGGGCACCCTCCCGAGTCTGAGCACCCGTCGAGGGGCCGGGACAGAGCGGGGGGGACACCCTCTTCTTCCCCGGTCTTTCGAGGGCTACACAGCCCCCGGATAGCTTCTCCTCGCCAGCCTGAGGATCGCGACGGTCCAATTCCACAGAAAGCCAGGAGCGGGGATGGTCCCGGAGTGTCCCTGGCAGGCTGACGAGGGCGTAACGTCAGAATTTAACCGTTTGTAGGTGGTTTCATCCCAAGGAAGGGGTCGAGATGCCAGGAGCCGTCCCTTGACTCCCCGCCATCGCCGGGGATACGGAGGGGCTGTGGGGTCACATTGGGGAAGGGTGGGGAGGGGGAGCGGACGACGACAAGGGAGAATCGTCGAGGGGAAACCTGGCGATCCTGCGTACCGTTTCCAGAGAGGGGGCAGCGATTTTGCAGGACGGGAAGAGTCCCCGGTTCCTGTTAGGGTTCACTGGGGGTGGGGACAGCGATTTGCCCCCAAAATGGGACAGGGGCCGCAGGGCGCGGTGTGAAGCTCCCAGGGTGATGCTTTTGAGGGAAAAAAAAACCAAAACCAAACCAAATCCAAAAAAACCAACAACGAACCCCCTCCCCCTCCCCCCCAACAAAAAAAACTCAAGGAAAACCAACCAGGAAGCAAGCAAGTGGCTCCTGAATTACCGACGGACCCTTTTCCCTGCAGAATTACCAGAAACTCTCCAAATCCCCTAACAATGCAATTGCAGTGTTATTATTCCCCCACCCCACCAAATGCCCCTAATAAACAAATAGTTTGCAAAAATCTACCCTCTTCCCAGGCTGTACATACTAAATTAAAGCTGAGGCGGAAAAAAATTACAGTAATTAATGTGATAGGGACGGGCAGAAGGTTTGGGATCCCTCGTCCACCCAAGGGCTGTGCGTGGGGAGTCACGTCCCCCTTTTCCTCCCGTGGGCCAAGCTGTCGTTTGAAGGGGGACCTTCCCTCCCCCTTTCCCCCCAACTCCGAGCTCTGAGGGCTCTTTTGTTATCTGCGTGGAGATAGTCTTCCTCCGTGGGCACCCTCCCGGGGGCTGCGGGCAGTCCCCGGCCGCAAACTCCTCCGAATTTCCTTTGCAAGGGGCTGTGTGTCACGCAGGGCCTCAGGGCAGCGCTCGACCACAGATCAGAGCTGCGAACTCTGCCCGATACGTATTTAGGCTATTTTGGGGGAGCTGCTTTTCTTGCTGAGTCCCCCTGTCCTCCCCTAAACTTGTCCCGGACGCGCTTCTCCCTCTTTCCCCTCCCCCCTCCTTGGATGGGGAAGGAGTTGAGGAGCTCAGAAAGGTCCGCGGTAAAGTTTTGTTTTCCAAATCATGACAGATGGGGACGGCTAAATGACAAAAACACTGGCCTCCAGCGTTTAACTCATTCTGCGGTGCCATTAACACAACAACAGCAACACACATTCCTCTCCCCCCCCCCCCCCCCCCCAATCCCCCCCGCAAAAAAAGAGCCCGCCACCCGCAGAAGAAAATTCTCTCCCCCCCCTCCCCACCACCCCCCGCCCCAACTCCCCCAACCCCTCCGGCTCTGGGCGCAGAGAGCCGGGCATCCTCAGGACTCCGCAGCTACATATGGGCTCATGCCTGACATATTCTGGAGATAAAAATCTATAATCCTTTCCGCCATGGGCCATTTGGTTTTATATCGGAACAACACGTCGCACGGTCGCCGCTTTTCTCTTCCCGAGCAGCACACAATAAATCAAGAAAGCAATTACGGCAACTCCACTTCCTTAAGTGTCCTCCGAGGAATAATATTTGTCTGCCGCTATAAATCCAGGCTTCATTCGTTTTCGGCAGAGTTTTTACACCCAGATCGAAACGCGCATTTGGGAGGAGGCGAGAAAGGAGGAGAGAGGGAAGGGGGAAAAATAAAAGAAGAAAAAGAAGGAGAAAAAAAAATACTCAAAAGGCTAAAACACACCCCGAGCCCCTCCGGGAGTCCCGCACCGGGCCCAGCTTGTCCCCGGGGACACCCCCCGGGGGTGCCGCTCCCTCCTCCCGCAGCTCCCGCTCCGTGAAGCCCCGCCGGGCAGCCGGGGTCGCATTGAAGTTTCCTCCTCAGATCCACAAAGAGAGGGAAGAGTCCTCCGCCAAGCGCCTTCCCCGCCCAGCGCCCTCTTCCCCGGGCATCACCGGAGGTGGGAGAAGCCCGGGGCAGCACCGGCAGCCTCGGCAGCGGTTAGTTACCGGTAGCCCCGGCAGCACGGGCAGCTCCGGTAGTTCCGGCAGTGGAGCAGCATCGGTAGCCCGGACAGTTAGGGCGGACCCGGCAGCGGGGGGTAACCCCAGCCCCGTGGCGGGGGTGACCGGTGGCAGGGGGGCAGTCCCGGTAGCGGGAGCAGCCCGGTAGCCCCGGCAGTCCGGGCAACCCCGAGCGCCGCGCCGCCGCCGCCCGCAGTGCAGGGGAACTGCGCCACCAAGAGCCCCCCCGGCCCCATCTCCATCGGACTAAGCGCTCCCCGCCCGGCACCGTCCGCTCCGGCAGGAAAAGCAGAACCACCGTCCTTTTCTGAGGGGCGGGGGGGGGCCCCGCCGCGCAGCGAGCCCCCGGGGGTGCCCCGGGCAGACGCGGCGGGAGCCGGGCCGGGCGGACGCTCATCCTCTCTCTCGTCGCTCTTCCGCAGGGGCTTCTGTTTATCTCCCCCCGGGCTCTGCGTTATTTATTAATCGGTGTATTTATCCGGTGGTGTCGGGGTGTGGGGAGGTGGGTGGCGGAGGGAGTGGGGAGGGAGCTGCCCAAGGTGGGGAGGGAGGGGAGCGGGGGGGGGGGGGGCACACGACACACACGTGTGTGCAGGGCAGAGAGGCCGAGTGCGTGTGTGCGTGGCCCGTGTGCTGCGGAATTACTTATTCATGAAAAAGTCACATGTCCGCCGGTGCGTAGGAGAGGAGGAGAAGAGGGGGAAAGGGGGGGGGGGAAAGAAAAAAAGAAAAGAAGGAAAAACGCAAAAAAAAAAAAAAAACCAAGAAGGAAAAAGGAAGAAAACCCTTAGAGACGCAGCGGGGCGGGGGAGGGAGTGGGTGGGAGGGGGAAGAGCACCCACCTGTATGAGTCCGCTTGTGGATCTTGAGGTTTTCGGAGCGGGCGAATACCTTCCCGCAGCCGGGGAAGGGGCAGGGGAAGGGCTTCTCTCCCGTGTGCACTCGGATGTGGTTGATGAGTTTGTATTTCGCTTTGAAGGGCTTGCCTTCCCGGGGACACTCCTCCCAGTAGCACACGTGGCTGCTCTGCTCGGGCCCGCCGACGTGCTCCACGGTGACATGGCTCACCAGCTCCTGCATCGTGCTGAAAGTTTTGGAGCAAGGCTTCCTACCGCCCGGTGGCGGCGGAGGAGGCGGAGGCGGAGGGTCCCGGTCGATCCACTTGCAGATCAGCTCTTGCTTGATAGGCTGTCGCATGTACCGCAGGAAGGCCCCGGCCGCCGCTGCCGCCGCCGCCCCGACGTGGGCATGGTGGTGGTGGTGATGGTGGTGATGGTGGTGGGGATGGGGGTGGTGCGGGGGGCCCGTGCCCGGCCGCCGCCGCCAGGTTGAGGTTGACGGAACCGTAGCCTTGCAGCGCCGAGGAGGAGGCGGCGGCGGCCCCGTAGTGCGCCTCGGCGCGCCCGTAGAGCTCTCCGGCGGCGGCCGCCAGCCCCAGGCGCATCTGCCCGTTGAGCGGCGGGTGGCGGCCGGCGGGCGCGCCCTGCTCGCCGGGCGGCGGCGGCGGCGGGAAGGCGGCGTGCGCCCCGTCGGCCGCGCCGTACGTGCCGGCGGCCGAGATGAAGACGCCGTGGGGCGGCGGGTGCGGGAGGTGGGGGGACCCGGCGGGCGGGTGCTGCTCGCCCAGCGCCCCGTGCACGGCGGCGGCGGCGGGCAGCTCCCGACGCAGGAGGAAGTCCCGGCCCGCCGCCCCCCCCGACGGATAGCCCGGGAGGGAGGCGGCGGGCGGCGCGTAGGCGGCGGCGGTGGTGGCGGCGGCGGCGGTGGCGACGGCGGCGGTGGCGGTGGTGGCGGCGGGCGCGGCGAAGGCGGCGGCGGCGGCGGTGAGCGCCTCGGGCGTGAGCTTGAGGGCGGCGGGCTGCGCCATGTGCTCGGGTCCGAGCGGCGTGAGGGCGCCGCCGGGGTCTCCGCCCGCGTCCCCGGGGTGGAGGTGGGCCGCGTGGTGGGGGTGGACGTGGTGGTTCCCCAGCCCCGGGAAGCCTGTCATGTTCTGGTGAGGATGGGGCTGAGCCGCTGCCAAATCCGCTAATCTCAGTGTCGGGTTCCTCTTGCTCAAAGGGGGCTCCATAACGACACAGCCAAGCCCATCTACGCTCTCTGTTGTTATTTTTTTCCCTCTACCCGCCTTCAAAAACATGTATATATTAAGCGGCTCTTTAACTTCTTTTGTCTGCGCTCCTAACTCCGCGCATCCCCGGCCCCCGCTCTGGCCGCCCGCGATTGGCAGAGCCCTCACCACACTTCAGCGGCGCGGTGGGAAATACGGCTCGGACACGGCACCGGAGGGATTGGACGGATCCCGATGATTGGCAGCGGCTGGGGCGCCGCGATTGGCTCCCTTTCAGGCCGCCGGCGCAGCGGGGATCCGCCCCCCCGCCGCCCCCCACACCCCCCGCCACACACACACCCCCCCACCCGCGCCGCCCCCCGAAGTTTGCACTTGAAAACTTCGCGCGGGGCCCGACGGGGCGCACCCGCCGCCGGTCCCCCCCCCACCTCCCACCCCCACTCCCCCCCCCCGCCGGCAGCGGGCAGCAGCGGGCAGCAGCTGCCGCTCCCCCGGCGCTGGACGGGGCTCCCTGCTCGCAGGCGCTGCGCTGCCGTGTTTACGTTCGCGGGGCTGCGGGGCTTGTGTCCCCGCCTGGGAGCAGCCCACGCGAGGGGCTGCTGCCGGCTCTGCGCTCCGCTTCCTCCTCGTCTCTTCTCTTCTTCTCTCCTTTCTTCTTTTTTCGAGGGCCGCCGTTCATTCATCGGTGAGGCGGGAAAGCACGCCCTGATGTAACACACACACACACACACCCACGCGAGGCCGAGCCTGAGTGTACTCCTGCCCGGGGCAGGCGATGGAAGTGACACTTTGGGGAAGGCAGCCAACGTTTTCCTGAAAAGAAAGCGGCGGGAAGGGGACGGGGGGGAGGTGGGGGGGGGATTCCTTTTCCCTTAGAAAATAAGTGAGTAAGCAGCCGCGGAGGGGTGGGGGGGGGGGGAAGCCTGCAGCACATGTTAGGGAGAAGTTTTGGGAGCCTGCGCTAGCCGTCTCCTTGGGGGCTTCCTTCTCTCGGGGATGCCCCGCAGCCCCTTCCCTGGGCGCCCCGTCGGGAGCGCAGCCCCGCACCCCTCGAAGCTTTGGGATGCCGCAGAAGGAAGGGGGGCTGTGGGCCTGGGATACGGGGGAATATTCGGCTGGTGGATGTCTGCCAGGAGATGCTGCCCCCGATGAAAAGACATGAAAAATGAGGGGTCCCTTAAAGGGGGGGCAGAGTTGAGGGATGAGGGGAGCGATGGGACCGTGTCTTGGGGTGCGGGGTGTGCTGGTCCTCGCAAGTGAAGCGCTTTGCGAAGCGCCAAACCTGCCCCTTCCACACAAAGGAGGATGCTGCCGGTTTTGGGTGCCGACAAAGCAGGGCCAGGGATTTCCCTTGCCGCGGAAAAATAAAGGGGGGACGAGCTTTGCCGTGGCTTTTCTCTGGGGTTACACGGGGAAAGGTGGCCTTTACTGATGTGTTAGCTGCTTTCCTTAGCCTGCTGGTCCCCCTGGGAATGTCTGTCGCTCCCAGCCTCCTTAAAAAGTGCAGGCAGGCTGTCTGCCCTTCCCTGCCTGCAGGGCAGCGAGAGACGCTCCTCCGCTACTCCAGGAGAGGAAACGCGGCGGAGGATGCCAGCAGATACCCCCACCCTCCAACACACACACCTCCCGGCTACCTAATCCCCTTGACCAAAACACATCTGCGTGTCTCCGCCGCTGCCCTTTGACGAGCCACGTCCAAAGGAAGCCCCGCGCTGGTCCGGCATTTCCTGGGCCAGGCTCCAGCCTTCCCTCTCCTCCCTGCCCCCGCTATTCACGTGGGCAAAAACTCGCAGGATTTGGCCCACGGTTGCCAAAAGGGGGGCACGGGCTGTAACGCAGGAGCCGACCCCGCGGGGAGCTCCGGACTACCCCGCCCCAAGGGGGAGCTAGACCCGATGGTGCCCCCTTCCTCCCACCGCCCCAGCCGACCCGATGCTCCCGGGTCTCCTGGCCGGGTCAGGGGGGGTGGGAGTGGGGTGGGAGATGTCGATCCGCGATGCTGCAAGGCAACGCACGAGAATAAGTAATCCCCGGGTTTTAAAAGGGGCTGCTCGTTGGTTTTATTGCTCAGTAAAAACTTCTCCTCGCAAACTAGCCGTAAGTCTACAGGGGTATTTATTACACGCGCGGTTTCTGTACGCGCATCCGAGCAGTGCCCGACACCCTCCCCAAATTCTGAGCACGTTGCTGGACCGAGTTCCGGAGGTGTGATGGTTTGATGGGAGGTGGCGTGGAGGTGAAGAGCAGGCCTCGCGGTTAGGCGGTACCTCGCGCACGCCTCGTCGTCCCGCTCTTGTTAAACGCAGCGTGATATGTACCTGTCATCGATTTAATATGTCTTAATTCAAATATATCCCCCCGATCAATTTCTTTTTATGAGGGGCTATAAAACAAAGAAAATATTTTATAGCTGGGTAATAGGCAGCTGATCCGCGGCTGGGGGGAGGGGGGGGAGGGAGGCAGGGAGGCAGGGAGGGGGTTGTAGACGAGACTCACGTGGAAATTCGCCCATTTTCCGGACGCCGGGGAAGCGAAGGTGGCAGCCCGGGCTGGGACAATTTTGGATGCTGCCAGCTTCAAGAGGGCCGTGAAGAATTTAAAGCCCATTAACTCACTCAACCCACCGCAGCTCAGGCCCAGGCTGTAGCCGCGCTGGGGGAGGAAGGGGTGTGTGGGGGGGAGTGTGCTGCGGCAGAGGGGAGGCGGCGATGCTTGCCCCCCCCCCCCTCCATCATCACACACACACACACACACACTCCCTCCCCCCAAATACCCCCGGCCGTGCCCGTCGGGGGTCGGCCCCGAGCCCCGCTCCCGCGGCGGAGCCGGCTGCAGAGCCCTCCCGCTGTTCCCCGCTCGCCGGCAAACCCGCCGAGAGACACCGGGGAAGGCTGCAGAGGCGGGGTGAAAGCCCTGGAAAGCCCTCAGATATGGTTTTCCTAAAGGTTCCCCTTGGAAATCGAGCTGGGGCTACCGGCTTTAGGAGAGGTGTTCGGCTGTAAAACGCCGTGCTGTAAGGCTGCGTTGTGTAAATGTGTGCCGATGATCATGAGCACCATGTATAAACAATCGTCCTTTAACGCACGTCTTACTGACAGGTAGGGAGCGGGGAGCGGTGTTTTAGAGCGCCTCAAGCATTCTGCTGGGGAAACATTAGACAGAGAGCGCGATTTGCCGCTTTCCCCGGCGAGACCCCTGCATCTCCCCAAACCTGCTAACACAGCCCCTGTGCCGGGTGGGTTAGGGGGGTACCTTGCGGGGAGGGGTGGGGGGAGCCCGTGGCGCGGTGCCCCCCGCGAGCACTCGTGACCGGATTTGGGTTCCTCCCCGGCAGCAAGGCAAGAGCGCCCCGAGTCCCAGCCCCTCGGCGGCCGAAACGGGAGGGGAGTAACCCCGGTGTGTGTGTGTCCCCGTCACCATCCCGTCGGGGAGATAACACGGAGGAGCCGGGAGCTCGGGTGGGAGAAGGAGGTCGTGACTGTCCACGGGCTCGGAAGAGAGAGAGAGGGTCAATTTGTCGGAAAAGCTCCGCGCCCCTCCTTTCTGGAGGGGATCAGGGGACGGGGGTTTTATACCCTTAAAGATAAACGCCTCCTACACCCGGTAAACTCCCGGTTCTCGTCGCCTCACGCACCCCGGCGGGAGCCCGAGGGCTGGGACACGGCCCCCGGACTCGCCCTCGGGGCTGTCGCCGCCGTCAGGGCCGGGACCCGCCTCACATTTGGGACCGGGACTTGGGGGGGTCCGCTAAAGTTTCGGAGCTGCCATTTTCAGTGCGCGCCTCGCCAAGGGAAAGCGGGATCCACCCCCGCGCACACCCGCCGTGGATTTGCTCAAAAAGGGACAAAATAAGGACAAAACAAAATCCCATCCTTCCATCCTCGTATATATAAATATATACGTACACACACACACATATATAGGTATTTATCCATACAGAGAGAGGAAGAGTTAAGAGAGAAACGGCCTAAGGAAACCCAGGCCAAATTTTTGCTCAGCGCTCTCTCCCCCCCCCCCATCCCCTCTCTCTGTAGCTGAACGTCACCGTTGGAAGAAGCTGTTGAGATAAATCAAATAGTGACACTTTGACGGCTTTACTTGTATAAGCAATATGGTTACCATATGGCATTGTTATTTATGAATGACAGCATAAATTGTATTACAAAGTCCATCGCGCTTTATTGGGAAACTTCTCCCCTGCCTCCGACGTTTATACGGGGAGGGAAAAGGGTGCGCCCAACAAAACTCGGCGGTGCCGCGGGAGGACCCCGTTTTAAGGGCGTCGCGCTGGGTCTCCGCGCCGGCCGCTGAGTGAGGCGCCCAGAGAGGCAGAGGAGCGCAAAGTACGCGTCGCTGCGCGTCCCTAGGCGGCAGCTGGCAGGGTGGAGGAGGCACCGGCTGCCGCTGGGTTGGGATGCTCGTCCCGGAAAGCCCCCGCTACGCTGCTCCTCGCCCCCTCCGCCTCACGGCATCACCGCCGAGCACGGGGGTTTATACGGCAACTTGGGTT